>CAWUDS030005183.1:0-22500 GCA_963859935.3 Lathyrus sativus | reverse complement strand
TCCATTGAAATTTTGAAAATGAACGTTTAAATATCCTTCAAAAACAAGTAAATAAATTCGAAACATATAAAATGCTGTTAATCCTGCGGTGGAACAAGCTATTATTGCGAAAATTGGTGAATACAACCAACTATCATTAAGAATCTCATCCTTGGACCAAAAACAAGCAAAAGGTGGGATACCACAAAGAGAAAGTGTACCTATTAAAAAAGCCATTTTTGTAATTGGCGCATGTTTTGTTAAACCGCCCATAAGAACCATATTTTGACTTTTATCTGGAGAATATCCAACAATAGCTTCCATTGAATGAATAATGGATCCAGATCCTAAAAACAACAATGCTTTTGAATAAGCATGAGTAATCAAATGAAATAAAGCGGCTCGATAAGAGCCCATACCTAAAGCTAACATCATATAACCCAATTGAGACATTGTAGAATAGGCTAAATTTTTCTTAATATCTTTTTGAGCAATAGCGAAAGTAGCTCCTAATACTACTGTTATTATACCTATCAAAGCTATTCCAGTCATTATGGAGGGTATAACTATGAAAAGAGGAAGAAGTCGAGCTACAAGAAAAATTCCCGCTGCTACCATAGTCGCAGCATGTATAAGAGCAGAAATAGGAGTAGGACCTTCCATAGCATCTGGTAACCATACATGAAGAGGGAATTGGGCAGATTTTGCAACGGATCCGCAAAATAACAAGAGGGCACACAAAGTAACAAAAATAATATTTACCTCATTCTTATAAATTAAGTTATTGAATATTAGAAATAAATCCCTAAATTCCAAACTACCGGTTATCCAATAAAAACCTAAAATTCCTAATAAGAAACCAAAGTCCCCTACACGATTCGTTACAAACGCTTTTTGACAAGCATTTGCCGCAATAGGACGTGTGAACCAAAAACCTATTAATAGATAAGAACACATTCCAACCAATTCCCAAAAAATATAAACTTGTATCAAATTGGAACTAGTAACTAATCCTAACATTGAAGTATTAAAAAAACTCATATAAGTAAAAAATCTCAAATAGCCTTGATCATGAGACATGTAACTATCACTATAAATTAGAACCAGAATACCAACAGTAGTTATTAATATTGACATAATAGAACTAAGTGAATCGATCAAGTAGCCAAACTCTAAAGAAAGATCATTATTTATAGTCCAAGACCATACATATTGATAGATAGAACGATTCTCGATTTGATGAATCGATAAATCGATCGAAAAAATCATAACTATGGTTAACAATAAAATACTAGGAAAAGCCCACATACGGCGAATATTTTTTGTTCCCGTGGGAAAAAGTAGAAGTCCTACCCCTATTAAAATAGGAATTGGAAGAGGGATGAAAGGTATGATCCATGAAGATTGATGTGTATATTCCATACAAAAAAAAGAATAAAAAATATTTAGATTCTTTATGAATTTTGTTTCTTATTCGTTTGTTTTATCTCTTTTGTTTGTAAAGGGGTTCGGTTAATAAAAAAGTGGATATAGAAATAGAATTGGATATTCTTAATTGTTCTGAATCTTTGCACAATACAATGGTTGGTCCCAATATTGGAAAGTACAAAGTGAAAACCGGCCAATAAGAAAATTCCTAGTGAAAAAAAAGAGTATTTAAAGTAATATATTCATGAATCATCAATATTATCTATGAAAAATTTGGAAAAGGTTTATAATATTCAATGTTTTTACTTTACCTTTTGATCGAAAAAAAAGAAAGAGGGAATTCCGATAGATAAGACATACGGCTAATTGCAGAATAATTCGTGTTCATTTACAGAACAAATGTCTTTCACATCAAACTATAGCAACGAAAAAACTATACTACTTGTATGCCAGTTCCCAAAAAACGCACTTCTATATCAAAAAAAAAAATTCGTAAGAATTTTTGGAAAAAAAAAGGATATACGGCAGCATTGAAAGCCTTTTCATTAGCTGAATCTATTTTTACAGATAACTCAAAAAGTTTTCAAATAAAAATGTTGGACTGGAATACTATGAATTAGCTCTATTCAAAGAGTATTGTTTAATAGTAATTTTATACTAATTAATACTATTATGGAAGAGTAAACATCTATTTAGAATATATTAAATATTATTCTAGAATATATTCTATATTCTAATCATAATAGATATCTTTTCAACATAGGTCATCGAAAGGATCTCAAAGACCCACCAAAGCACGAAAGCCGGGATTTTTCACAAAATAGATTCCTATTCAAAGAGAGCATAACCGCATGGATAAGCTCACACTAACCCGTCAATTTAAGATCCAATTCGGTATTTTCTTTGGGAAATATTGGGAAGGAATTGGAATGTAATAATATGGATTCATACAAAAAAAAGGTTTTCTATTGATTGAAACAGTTGATTAGAAGATCATAATTGGATCCACATATGTTTGGTAAAAGTAAAAAGAATAATTTTCTCCTTTGAGAATAAAAAAACGAAAGTGTTCAATTCAAACATGAAAACGTGGCTGACTTCATTCGTTCTCGTTATTTTGTTGGGTTTGGGGGAAGAAGTGGAGATTATCGAACGAGGATAAAGGATCTAATTACGTCGAAAGAATTGAACGAGGAGCCGTATGCGGTGAAAATCTCATGTACGGTTCTGTAGAGTGGCAGTAAGGATGACTTATCTGTCAACTTTGACACTATTAACCCGAAAAAACCAAACTCTGCGTTACGTAAAGTTGCCAGAGTACGCTTAACCTCAGGATTTGTAATTACTGCTTATATACCTGGTATTGCCCATAATTTACAAGAACATTCTGTAGTCTTAGTAAGAGGGGGAAGGGTTAAGGATTTACCTGGTGTGAGATATCACATTGTTCGAGGACCCCTAGATGCTGGCGGAGTAAGGGATCGTCAACAAGGGCGTTCAAAATATGGAGCCAAAAAGCCAAAATAAATTATTATTTTAGCCCCATAAGTTAAGTTATAAAAAAATGGATTATTAAGCTCATGTCACGACGAGGTACTGCAGAAAAGAAAATCGAAAAATCCGATCCAATTTATCGTAATCGAGTAGTTAACAGGTTGATTAACCATATTATGAAACACGGAAAAAAATTATTGGCTTATCGAATTTTCTATCGAGCTATGAAAAGGATTCAACAAAAGACAGAAAAAAATCCACTATCCGTTTTACGTGAAGCAATACTTCAGGTAACTCCCAAGATAGTAGTAAAAGCGAGACGCGTGAGCGGATCGACTCATCAAGTTCCCATTGAAATAAAAAAGCCACAAGGAAGAGCACTTGCCATTCGTTGGTTAGTAGCGGCATCCCGAAAACGTCCGGGTCGAAATATGGCTTTCAAATTCAGTTCCGAATTAGTGGATGCTGTCAAGGGGCGTGGTGATGCCATACGCAAAAAGGAAGAGATTCAGAAAATGGCGGAAGCAAATAGAACTCGTGCACCTTTTCGTTAATCCATGAACAGGATCTATGGTCCATATACACACATGGACCTAAGGATCCATACATCAAAGGGTATTTTTTTGGAGATTCCATGTACTAATTCATGATTTGACATGTACAGAATGAAAATCTCATTCTCGAGTCTACGAGAATTTTTATGAAAGCCTTTCATTTGCTTATTTTCGATGGAAGTTTTCTTTTTCCGGAATTGATTCTAATTTTGGGCCTAATTCTTCTTCTGATGATCGATTCCACTTCGGATCAAAAAGAGATATCTTGGTTCTATTTTTTCTCTTCAACAAGTTTAGTAATGAGCATAATGGCGCTGTTGTTCCGATGGAGAGAAGAACCCATGATTCGTTTTTCGGGAAATTTCCAAACAAACAATTTTAACGAAATCTTTCAATTTCTTATTTTACTATCTTCAACTCTATGTATTCCTCTATCCGTAAAGTACATTGAATGTACAGAAATGGCTATAACAGAGTTTCTGTTATTTATATTAACCGCTACTCTAGGAGGAATGTTTTTATGCAGCGCTAACGATTTAATAACTATCTTTGTAGCTCTAGAATGTTTCAGTTTATGCTCCTATCTACTATCTGGATATACCAAGAAAGATGTAAGGTCTAATGAGGCTACTATGAAATATTTACTCATGGGTGGGGCAAGCTCTTCTATTCTGGTTCATGGTTTTTCTTGGCTATATGGTTCATCCGGGGGAGAAATGGAGCTTCAAGAAATAGTAAATGGTCTTATCAATACACAAATGTATAACTCTCCGGGAATTTCAATTGCGCTTATATTCATCACTGTAGGAATTGGGTTCAAGCTTTCCCCAGCCCCTTCTCATCAATGGACTCCTGACGTATATGAAGGAGTGTGGTTCGTTCGAGAAATTCCGACCGACTTCTCTATTTCTTTCTGAGATGTTTGGATTTTTCAAAACTCTATGGACATGCAGAAGAGATATGCTATTCCCACTCGGACCAAGACATAACTTTACTTGTTAAAATAACAATTAAGGTGAAGCAGAGTCAGGAACAACGAATCCCTTTATGAGAAAAAGATTCTTTTTGCAAGTTGGTTATTAGGGGTAGTTCCTACAAAGAATCATACTAAATGACGTATACAATACTTGAATTGTCGATGTAGATGCTACATAGTTGGTTCTCATCCTTCAGAGACTACGAGTATAATAGGAACATCCGTCAACAAAAGGATCACCCTAAGATGATCATCTCGTGGCTATTGAGAACGAATTAAATCAGATGGTTCTATTTCTCAATCTTTTTTTTCGACCTAGGTTCTGTAGGAGCAACTCATAAAGATTGAGAAAAATCCGTCATTCACAACCACTGATGAAGGATTCCTCGAAAAGTTCAGGATTACGAATCCTTTTTTGTTTGATGAAAAGTCCAAATACAATGGATTCGGTCTTATACATACGCGAGGAAGGAAATACTAAAAGAAAGAAGAAACAATCTTCTTCTTTCTTTTATCACTTAGGAGCCGTCCGAGATGAAAGTCTCATGCACGGTTTTGAATGAGAGAAAGAAGTGAGGAATCCTCTTTTCGACTCTGCCTCTCCCACTCCAGTCGTTGCTTTTCTTTCTGTTACTTCGAAAGTAGCTGCTTCAGCTTCAGCCACTCGAATTTTGGATATTTCTTTTTATTTCTCATCAAACCAATGGCATCTTCTTCTAGAAATCCTAGCTATTCTTAGCATGGTATTAGGGAATCTCATTGCTATTACGCAAACAAGCATGAAACGTATGCTTGCCTATTCGTCCATAGGTCAAATCGGATATGTAATTATTGGAATAATTGTTGGAGACTCAAATGGTGGATATGCAAGCATGATAACTTATATGTTGTTCTATATCTCCATGAATCTAGGAACTTTTGCTTGCATTGTGTTATTTAGTCTACGTACCGGAACTGATAACATTCGAGATTATGCAGGATTATACACGAAAGATCCTTTTTTGGCTCTCTCTTTAGCCCTATGTCTCTTATCCTTAGCAGGTCTTCCTCCACTAGCTGGTTTTTTCGGAAAACTTTCTTTATTCTGGTGTGGATGGCAAGCAGGCCGATATTTCTTGGTTTCAATAGGACTTCTTACAAGCGTTGTTTCGATCTACTATTATCTAAAAATAATTAAGTTATTAATGACTGGACGAAACCAAGAAATAACTCCTCACGTGCGAAATTATAGAAGATCTCCTGTAACATCAAATAATTCCATTGAAGTGAGTATGATTTTATGTGTGATAGCATCTACTATACTAGGAATATCAATGAACCCCATTATTAAAATGGCTCAGGATACTCTTTTTTAGCTTCTACAATTGATTGACCTCTTATATTACTAACTGAAATGAAAGAATTAGTGGATCTGTTCCACCAAAAATGGGAATGGGCTAAGGTTATGAACTTATAATTTATATATAATCTGATGAGCGAATCAATTCCATGATTCTAAGTTCATTCCATTTCGGATTAAAATGGAATAAGGAAGTTTGTGTTTTTTACATATCTATCATTATTTGTGACCTTATATCAACCCTGATTACTCCTTTTAGCTTCGATTGAATCGAGAAATGAAATAGGTTTGATTGTCCCTTTCTTTATTTTGTTTGTAAATAAAAGAATATAAAATAAAAAGACATAGAATAATCAGAATTTTATTAAAAAAGTAAAGAAAACGCAAAATTAGAAAACCTATAGTAACATATAATAGTAACATATGAAACATCGAAATCACAATTCTAGATTAAAGAAAGAAACTTCAAAGTAAATGGATAAATGGAAGACATTTTTAATAGTAACATATAATAGTAACATATAAAATAATAAAAAAATATAAAATAAACATCGAAATAACAATTGTAAATAAAAACAAACTTAAAAGGGGGATAACTATGACTTTTAACTTTTTTATACGAAATTCCTTAGTGGGGTTTCTGCCTTAGGATACTGAATTCAACCGTTGTGATCGGACTCTATTATGGATTTCTTACTACAGCCTGCATAGGACCGTCTTATCTCTTCCTTATTCGAGCCCGGGTTATGGAAAAAGGTTCCGAGACGGAAATAGCAGCAACAAGCGGGTTTCTTACGGGACGCGTCATGATGTTCATATCGATCTATTATGCGCCTTTGCATTTGGCATTGAATCGACCTCATACACTAACATTCTTAACTCTGCCGTATCTTTTCTGTAATTATGTCTATCAAAATAACAAACATTACTATTCGGACGATTGGGGTTGGGCATACTACCCGGAGGATTCTGGAGACAACAATCCAAATTCAATACGTAATTTTAGGACTTACAAAGTATTCTTTAACAATCTTTTTTTTCAATTATTAAACCCCCTTCTTTTCCCAAGTTCAATCTTAATAAGATTAATGAACATTTATCTGTTTCGATCCAACAATAAATTGTTATTCTTAACAAGTAGTTTTGTTGGGTGGGTAATTGGTCACATCTTTTTAATGCAATGTGTTGGATTGGTATTAGTCTGGTTCAAGAAAAAAAATTCGATCAAATCTAAGATAACGATGAGATTTGATAAATACATTCTCCTACAATTACGAAATTATGCGGGGCAAATATTTGCCGTTTTCGCCTTTGCAATTTTTGCGCACTATTCAGGCAGAGCAATGATCCCTTATTTTTATGGTGAGGAAATGGAAGGCTACGACGAGAGGTACTCGGAGGAAATCCAAGCTGCAATAGATGCGGAAAGGGAAGAAAATAACGAAGAAGATCTGATGGTTTATTTTTCCGAGAATGAGAAGACTTCCAACAACACGAATATTCAGAAAAAGACAAAAATTGTCCCCCCGGTGGCGGAAAGAGGTCTTGTAAATATTCTTTTCGATTTTCAAAGATGGACTAGGCCTTTGCGATATATAAAAAATGATCACTTCGAGCGGGTTGTAAGAGATGAAAATTCACAATTTTTTTTTCAAACATGTCAAAGTGATGGAAAAAAACGAATATCTTTCACGTATCCACCTCATTTATCTACTTTTCTGAACATCATGGAAAAAAAAATGGATCTCTTCAGAACAGAGAAAACCTCCAATAATGAGAATGAATTGTATAATTCTTGGATCTCCCGTAATAAAGAAAAAAAAAATCAACTAAGCAAGGAATTATTTCAAAGGGCAAAAATTCTAGATAAGAAAGTTAAGAAAGGTAAGAAATTTAATCTTGTGGATGTATTAGAAACTCGAGTTCGATTATCGGATGATAGGGGTCGAAAAAAATACTTACCTAAAATATATGATCCTTTCTTGAATGGACCCGCTCGTGGAGAAATCCAAAAAAGCGTTTCTAAAAAGAAAACTTTTGACTCAAACTCCATATTGATAAATAGGATTCATGGTCTCCTTCTTTGTATGAATACCAATTCTCCAGAATTGGAACAGAAAATAGATAAATTGGATAGAAAATTAGTATTCACTGAAATGGGTTTTTATTTTAAAATAATGAGTAAATTTTCGGAAAAATCAGTATCCAATTTTCATTTTGACGGACTTTCTTCAGTTCCAGAACATGAACAAGTAAAAATCTATTCCAAAGAAAAAAAAATAAAAAGAAACTTCTTATTTGATGCAATTCGGACTAATCCTTTCAATCATAAAACAATTTTTAATAGAAAACTATGTAGTGAAATCAAGGAAATAAGTAAAGAAGTTCCTCGATGGAACTACGAATTACTGGACGAGACGGAGTACATGCTGGAACCGGGCTATAAACAAGAACATCATATTCGTTCCCCAAACGCTGAATATGTAGTTATTTTTAATATGGAATCAAGCTCATTGGGTCCTCGTATTCAAAATAATTCTTTTGCGCATCAATATAAGGAGGCAGAGGACCGCCGTAACGAATTCTCTGTAGCTTGTTATGTACCCGGCGCAGATTTTAACAGAGATCTTATTCGAGGATCTTGGCGCCCTCAAAGGCGTAAAACAGTTATTTCGAGACTCTTTCAAGCAAATGGGAATGTCCATTCCCCCCTTTTTTTGGATATGATCAACAAAAGCAATTCCTTTTTGTTTGATGTTTTGGAGGACATGTGGGACTATTTGACCCTATATTTCAGGAAACCCGATCCTGATAATGTATCATTTTTGAGGTTAAAAAAGGCAAAAAAAGAGAACGAGCAAAGAATGAGAATGGAACAGGACGCCGAAGACGAGGCTGTTGAGACACTTCGAAGAGTCGAAGAAGCCTGGGAGAGCATTCTATATGGTCTAGTAATCAGAAATTTCGTATTGTTATTTATGTCCAGGTTTCGAAAATATATTCTATTACCGTCGTTGATAATAACGAAAAATATCATTCGTATATTATTATTTCAAGATCCAGAATGGTCAGAAGATTTTGGGGATTGGCAAAAAGAAACCCATATTAACTGCACCTATCGGGGCACTCCAGTATATAACAACGCATTGCCATACAACTGGCTCGACGCCGGTCTTCAGATAAGGGTCTTATTCCCTTTTGTTCTGAAAGCTTGGCACGAGAAACCTAAGGTACTATCTACTGAAAAAAAACAATACAGTGAAAAAATATCCGCTGGAGATGAAAAAAGAATCTCTGCAACCCACTTATGGTTTTTAACAGCTTTTGGAACAGTACTCGAATCGTACCCTCAGGTGCATGTACCAAACCCATTTGCATTTTTGGGTCCCATTTTAAAACAAATAACAAAAAAATTGAAAAAAGATTTGAAAAAATGTTTGAAAAAATGGGAGAATGAAGCAAAAGAAGAGTCTCGAATCCTGTTAAAAGAATTCAACGAAATAGAAATTGAAAAAAATTCACCAATCAGTACGAGTAATGCAACTATTAGTCCATCCACATCCACATCCACAGAAAGAAGGATAAAAATCACAGAAAGAAGGATAAATCGTTTAAATGCGAAAAGAAATCAAATCTTAAAAGAAATGGAAAAATTGAGAAAAGAAAGGGTTATAACTAATCCTACAACATTAGAATTACTCAAAAATAGTTGGAAAATATTCAAAAGAAGAAACGTTCGATTAATCCGTAAATCCTATTGTTTTTTCCAAATTTTCATGGAAAGGCTATACACGCATATCGATAACATGGATATCTTTAATATTAACTATATTATAGGATTGACTATTCAATATGTAGAACATTTCCTTACTTCGAGCATTGTACAACGTTCTCTTAATTTTATTAATAATTCTATTAAATTAACTCGTGATTTATTGGAATCAACAAAGAAATTTGTAAAAAAATTCATTTACACGAAAAAAAAAAATGAAGAATATATTGATAGAATAAATCAAAGTATAATTCCATTTATGTCGGTTGTAGACAAACAAAAACGTCGGAATAGGACGGATATGTATTCACAGAATTCTTGTGATGTATCTTCTTTGTCACAAGCCTATGTATTGTTTCAATTATCACAAATGCAAGTTTGTAATGGATATAAATATAGGTTAAGATCTATTTTTGAATCACCTGGAAAATCTTTTTTTCTTCCGAATGAAATAAAGGATTATTTTTTAAAAATACAAGGAGAAAGATTCAATTCCAAATTAAGCCATAAGAACCGTCCCGATTCTATAATGAATCAATGGACAAATTGGTTAAAGATTCATTATCAATATGCTTTACCTGAGAGCACATGGTCGAGATTAGCACCACAAAAGTGGAGGAATACAATCCATGAACATCGCGTGGCTCAAAATAAAGATTTACTTGACTATGATTCATCGGAAAAAACTCAATTAATTGTTTCCAAAAAACGAAAAGTAGACTTATTAGAAGAAGTAGACTTATTAGAACAAGTAGACTTATTAAAAAATAAAAAAAAAATAAAAAAACAATATGGATATGATCTTTTTGCCTATCAATATCTAAATTATGTAGATAAGAATCAACCTTCTATTTATAGATATACATCACCTAGTTATAACACACCTAAAAATATAAAAGAAGTATTTGATCTAATGGGCGATAGCTTTATCCAAAATTATATAGCGGAAGATGATGAAAATAAGCCGGATAGAAAGTATTTTCGTTGGAGAGAAAGAAGGATGGGAATGAATGAAAAAAGAAGGAGAAGGACCAAAATAAGAAGGATAGCAATGAATGGAAAAAGAAAAAAGAATTCCATAACGAATGACAAATTATTGACTCCGAGTTTTGGTTTTTTGTCAAAATCAAAAATAGATGCATATAAGAAGAATCCGTGGATCTTACCACTAAATTTCTTGTTTATGCCGTTTTATAGTCAGAAGAACATTACTGATCAACTGGAATTACAGTTAGAAAAGAACGAATACGCGATTCACAGCAATCTAAAATCATATCTCGAAAGGTATTATAAGCCCAAGCATCGTTATAATGCAAATAGCCCTAAATACAGGAAGGATATGGCTGCAGAACAGAATTTCTTAATAGATAGATATGTGGGTTATTATTTACGCTGTGCGGAGTTTACGTACTACGGCGACAGCTACGCGAACATTGTCGGCGTACTAAATCTCCTGAAGCAAACGAAACAACCAAAACAAATTTTGTTGTCTACTATAAGGAGGGGAGAACTAGATCTGGAAACTTTTGTGCGTATAGTCAGTGATGATCCTTGTTTTTTTTACAGCAGGGATATTGAGGAAGTGCAGGACAACCTAGTTTTTTGTTTAGAACCCATTCGTTGTTCTTACAAAAAAAACTACGAACAATCATTTCTATATCAAACCATAAGCGTATCATTGAAGCACAAACGCCAAATTATAAATAAAGATAAAAATCATTATGATTTACTTGTTCCTGAAAATATTTTCTCCCCTAGACGCCGTAGAGAATTGCGAATTCTAACTTGTTTGAACCATAGGAAGAATCGGAAGACGATGGATAGAAACACAATAACTGATAAAGAAAAAACGAATTCTTCTGAAGTTTTGACTAAAAAGAAAGATCTTGATAGCGATACAAAAAAACTAAGGAATTTAAAATTCTTTCTTTGGCCAAATTATCGATTCGAAGATTTAGCTTGTATGAACCGCTATTGGTTTGATACACATAATGGAAGCCGTTTCAGTATATTGAGAATACGTATGTATCCTCGCCTCGATTGAAAATCTAGATTTTTGTTCTATTTATCCTAATATTTCTCGTAACATATCTATCTGATATGTGAACAATATTTATAGATAAATAAAATAAACGTCCACACACATTGTGGGAGTCATACGAATTCAATTTCTCAATGATGTCTCCATAAATCCATCGAAAAATGAATAAAATCTATTGTCTTATTTTTGTCTTTAAAATACAAGACAATAGATTTTATTCATTTTATGAATCCATAAATATAGTATTTATTATCTATTTGAATTACATTCCTTAATAATGAATTAATTTGAAAAAAAAAAAAGAAATTCAGAATTGTTAAATAAATGAAGAGAAAATTTTTTATAAAAAATTAAAAATAAGTGTAATTACTATTACTGATCAATAAAAATATCTACCAAAAAGGAGGGGGGGGAAGCTTTCATTTTATGATCAAAAATCCAGTTATACCTGTTATTTCAAAAAAAAAAAAAGAAGAAGAAAACCCGGGATCGGTTGAATTTCAAGTATTCATCTTAACTAATAAGATACGAAGACTTACTTCACATTTTGAATTACATCCAAAGGACTATTTATCTCAAAGAGGTTTACGTATAATTCTGGGAAAACGACAACGACTATTGTCGTATTTGTCAAAGAAAAACAAAATACGTTATCAAAATTTAATAAATCGGTTGGGTATTCGGGATTCATTCACAAATTAGCTAATTTCAAGAATCATTTTCAATTATTCGATTTATTAGATACTGAATTTTGATTAACTTTTTTTTGAACGATTCATGGAAGAATGAATCGAGGAAAAACCTATGAATGTCCCAGCTACAAGAAAAGACCTCATGATAGTAAATATGGGGCCTCAACACCCATCGATGCATGGTGTTCTGCGACTTATTGTTACTCTGGATGGTGAAGATGTTATTGATTGTGAGCCAATATTGGGTTATTTACACAGAGGTATGGAAAAAATAGCGGAAAACCGAACAATTATACAATATCTGCCTTATGTAACACGTTGGGATTATTTAGCTACTATGTTCACAGAAGCAATAACTGTAAATGGACCGGAACAATTGGGAAATATTCAAGTACCTAAAAGAGCCAGCTATATAAGAGTAATTATGTTGGAGTTAAGTCGTATAGCTTCTCATCTACTATGGCTGGGACCTTTTATGGCAGATATTGGTGCACAAACCCCTTTTTTCTATATTTTTAGAGAAAGAGAATTAATATATGATCTATTCGAAGCTGCCACAGGTATGAGAATGATGCATAATTTTTTTCGTATTGGGGGAGTAGCGGCTGATCTACCTTATGGTTGGATCGATAAATGTTTGGATTTCTGCAATTATTTTTTAACAAGGGTTATTGAATATCAAAAACTTATTACGCGAAATCCAATTTTTTTAGAACGGGTTGAAGGAGTGGGTGTTGTTGGTAGAGAGGAAGTTATAAATTGGGGGTTATCAGGACCGATGCTTCGGGCTTCCGGAATACAATGGGATCTACGTGAAGTTGATAATTATGAGTGTTACGAGGAATTGGATTGGGAAGTTCAATGGCAAAAAGAAGGAGATTCATTAGCTCGTTATTTAGTTCGAATTGGTGAAATGGTGGAATCCATAAAAATAATTCAACAGGCTTTGGAAGGAATTCCAGGGGGGCCTTATGAAAATTTTGAAATTCGCTGCTTTGATAGAGAAAAGGAGCCAGAATGGAATGATTTTGAATATCGATTCATTGGTAAAAAACCGTCTCCTACTTTTGAATTGCCGAAACAAGAACTTTATGTGAGAATTGAGGCCCCCAAGGGAGAATTAGGAATTTTTCTAATAGGAGATCAGAATGGTTTTCCTTGGAGATGGAAAATTCGTCCACCCGGTTTTATCAATTTGCAAATTCTTCCTCAATTAGTTAAAAGAATGAAATTGGCTGATATTATGACAATACTAGGTAGCATAGATATCATTATGGGAGAAGTTGATCGTTGAAATGATAATTGATACAACGGAAGTCCAAGATATAAACTCCTTTTCCGGATTGGAATCTTTCAAAGAGGTCTATGGAATTCTATGGATACTTTTACCAATTTTGATTCTTGTCTTGGGAATTACAATAAGTGTACTAGCAATTGTATGGTTAGAAAGAGAAATATCTGCAGGGGTACAACAGCGTATTGGACCTGAATATGCTGGTCCTTTTGGAATGCTTCAAGCTCTAGCAGACGGAACAAAACTACTATTCAAAGAGAATCTTATTCCATCTAGGGGAGATATTCATTTATTCAGTATTGGACCATCCATATCAGTCATATCCATTCTAATAAGTTATTCAGTAATTCCGTTTGGCTATAATTTTGTTTTATCTGATTTCAATATGGGTGTTTTTTTATGGATTGCTATTTCGAGTATTGCTCCCATTGGACTTCTTATGTCAGGATATGGCTCAAATAATAAATATTCCTTTTTGGGTGGTCTACGAGCTGCTGCTCAATCGATTAGTTATGAAATACCATTAACTCTATGTGTCTTATCAATATCTCTACGTGCGATTCGTTGAAACCGAAAAAGCTATTCGATGCTATTCTATTGCTATACTCCTCTCTTTATAGTACTATATTTCTATATAGTACTATAATTTCTGTATAGTACTATATAGCGAATAAATTGAATAGAAACCTTCATTATCTTTATTTTCTTTTTCAAAATTCTGATTGAAGAACTAAATTAGATAGTTATATGAGTGAAATAAAACAGCTTATATTGAATCTAATTTCAGAATACTAGATTCCTGCTAGTTAATAGATAGTATGATGATTTTATAAGGGCAGTCAAAATATTGAGTCTCATTTTCTATGTATAAGAATGAAATAAAATTATAAACAGAAGAGGACATTTAACCCAAGATTGGATAATTTGTCATCCTGTTTTGAAGCGGTCTCAAAAGACCAACCTTATTGAGTTTTAGTTACCATTTTTATGAATTATCATAGATATATAAAAATAAATAAGGGGGGTTAATAAAAAAGACTGGATGGTTAGAAACACCAAGATACACAAAGGATTAGTAACACAGATTTTGTAAATTATCCAAAAGAAAATTTACGCAGAATATAAAAAGAATACTAATTGGGGGCTTTAAGTTGGTAGAAAAAAGAAAGCAGTACTCCCCACAACTCCGATCCAGAGTATGCTTCCATTCAATCACTAAATAAATTACTATCAGGAACGAAAAAATCCTTTCCAATTTTTGGAGGTCCCTTTTTCATTTCATAGCACAAAAAAGAAGAATAGGAACGAAAAAAAAATAAGAAATCAAAAACGAAAAATAGATTTCTCTTTCGTTTTTGATTTCTTATATCCATATTCATGGAGATAAAATTCACATCATAATTAAGAAACGGATGTGTAATTATTTTTCGTCATTCAAAATCATGAGGGTTATTGAGAATTATAAAAGAGTATTTTATTGAAGAATTCAGTTATTACTCAACAAATTTGTATTTTCTTAGGGATGAGATCAATTCAGAAGTGCTTTAATTGGATCTTTTATGAAAATCGATTTCTCTTTCTTATTTCTAGAACAGACAGAATTGAATTGGTCTAATTCAGAACCGTTCGATAGATTTTAATCTTCTATATCTTAGGGATATATCAAGAGATAAATAATCGACCCGGTCCTTAGATTTACTTAAGGCTTTCCAGGAGCCGTATGAGGTGAAAATCTCATGTACGGTTCTGTAATAGAGATGGGAACAGGAATGTTATCACCGACTAGGATTATCTAACAGTTTAAGTACAATTGATATAGTTGATGCGCAATCAAAATATGGTTTTTGGGGTTGGAATTTGTGGCGTCAACCTATGGGTTTCATCGTTTTTATAATTTCTTCGCTAGCAGAATGTGAAAGATTACCTTTTGATTTACCAGAAGCAGAAGAAGAATTAGTAGCTGGTTATCAAACAGAATATTCAGGTATTCGATTTGGTTTATTTTACGTTGCTTCCTATTTAAACCTTTTCATTTCTTCATTATTTGTAACAGTTCTTTACTTGGGCGGTTCCAATATTTCTATTCCATACATATTTGTTTCTGAATTTTTTGAAATAAATAAAACATACGGAGTTTTTGGAACTACAATTGATCTCTTTATTACATTAGCTAAAAGCTATTTTTTCTTATTCGTTTCTATCATAACAAGATGGTCTTTGCCTAGGCTAAGAATGGATCAATTATTAAATCTTGGATGGAAATTTCTTTTACCGATTTCTCTCGGTAATCTATTATTAACAACTTCATCTCAATTGTTTTCGCTGTAAAAGATGTTCTATATTCATTACTTGTCTCAAATAAGAGAAAGAAATCAAAAAAAACTATACTATTCATAGATATTTACAATATGTTCCTTATGGTAACTGGGTTCATGAATTATGGTCAACAAACAGTACGAGCTGCAAGGTACATTGGTCAAAGTTTCATGATTATCTTATCTCACGCAAATCGTTTACCTGTAACTATTCAATATCCTTATGAAAAATTAATCACATCAGAACGTTTCCGCGGTCGAATCCATTTTGAATTTGATAAATGCATTGCTTGTGAAGTATGTGTTCGTGTATGTCCTATAGATTTACCCGTTGTTGATTGGAAAATGGAAACGGATATTCGAAAGAAACGATTGCTAAATTACAGTATTGATTTCGGAATCTGTATTTTTTGTGGTAACTGTATTGAGTATTGTCCAACAAATTGTTTATCAATGACTGAAGAATATGAACTTTCAACTTATGATCGTCATGAATTGAATTATAATCAAATTGCTTTGGGCCGTTTACCAATGTCAATAATTGATGATTATACAATTCGAACAATTCAAATCAAAAAAGACAATTTATTATAATTCAATAAAATACAACTTAAAAAAAAAACACACACAAATATTCTATATATTTCTATAGATAGAATAGATATAAATAGAATAATCTAAATCAAATATTTTAAATGTATAAAAAATGAATAATATAGTAAATATCATATTAGTAGAAATATTCTATAATTATTAGAGAACTATATTCTTCAATAGAATATATTAATATATTCTCGAAATTGAAAATATTTTGGAATTTCAATAAGATTTTCAATGGTTATATATGTTCTATCTACCTTTATACTTGAGTTTTCATATCGTTTCAAACTACTCTTTTGTATAAAGAGTGGAATGACATTGATTATATAACCATAACTATATCAATTTAAACTACTTAGGTTTTTCAATGCAAAGAAAAATTGAAATATATAAATTTTTTTTCCTGGTCATATCAATAAGGTCATGAAATTTCGATTTCGTTGTCTTTTTTTTTACATATAATGGATTTGCCTGAAACGCTGCACGATTTTCTTTTAGTCTTTCTGGGATCGGGTCTTCTATTAGGAAGTTTAGGAGTAGTATTACTTACCAACCCCATTTTTTCTGCTTTTTCGTTGGGACTGGTTCTTGTTTGTATATCTTTATTATATATTTTAGCAAACTCGCATTTTGTAGCTGCATCACAGCTACTTATTTACGTGGGAGCTATTAACATTTTAATCATATTTGCTGTGATGTTCATGAATAGTTCCGAATATTACCAAGATTTGAATCTTTGGACCGTAGGGGATGGAATTACTTTGATAGTTTGTACAAGTATTTTTGTTTCATTAATCACTATTATTTCCGATACATCATGGTACGGAATTATTTGGACTACAAGACCAAATCAGATTATTGAGCAAGATTTGATAAGTACTAGTCAACAAATTGGAATTCATTTATCAACAGATTTTTTTCTTCCATTTGAACTAATTTCCATAATTCTTTTAGTTTCTTTGATAGGTGCAATTGTCGTAGCTCGCCAGTAAGAAATCTTTAGAGAACTAGTAATAGAAATCAAGATTCTTTTTTTTTTCAATTTTCTCACATTTATTTCTGTCGAATTCTATGTGAAGTGAAAGAGTTTTTTTTTATGTAGAAATTCTTTTTTTTTTTATTGCCGATATATTCTTTTGTTAATGAATCCAAATTTATAAGGAGTTGGTCAATGATGCTCGAACATGTACTTGTTTTGAGTGCCTATTTATTTTCTATTGGTATCTATGGATTGATCACGAGCCGAAATATGGTTAGAGCCCTTATGTGTCTTGAACTTATACTGAATGCAGTTAATATAAATCTAGTAACTTTTTCTGATTTTTTTGATAATCGCCAATTAAAAGGAAATATTTTTTCAATTTTTGTTATAGCTATTGCAGCCGCTGAAGCGGCTATCGGACTGGCTATTGTTTCCTCAATTGCTCGTAACAGAAAATCAACCCGTATCAATCAATCGAATTTGTTGAATAAATAGCATTAATCCTATAATAATAAAGTAGAATTTCAAATAGTGTAATATGAATCTAATCAATTCATTTGAGTATTTATTCGACACAACTTATGATCATATCATGTTTACATTGCCTAAATCATAAGAAATGAAAGTATCCTGGTCCTCTTCGATTCCCTCTTGTAAATTTATCTAGACGCCTTTTTTTATTAACAGTTAACAATATTATCACAAATCATTGATTCATCTGGTATATAAATATACGATTCATTTACGAGTTTACTAGATCGATAATTTGCATTTTTGAACATCCAAAATTACTATAGATAATGTCACATTCAGTAAAGATTTATGATACATGTATAGGATGTACTCAATGTGTCCGAGCCTGTCCCACAGATGTATTAGAAATGATACCTTGGGGTGGATGTAAAGCTAAGCAAATAGCTTCTGCCCCAAGAACAGAGGACTGTGTTGGTTGTAAGAGGTGTGAGTCCGCTTGTCCGACGGATTTCTTAAGTGTTCGAGTTTATTTATGGCATGAAACAACTCGAAGTATGGGTCTCGCTTATTGATTCGTTTCAAAAAACACCACACGAATACGTTTTTTACTGGCAAAAACTCGTGTTCAAAATAAAAAAGAAAAAAATTCTATTTTATTTTGAGCATGGGCTTTTCTGGCCCAAGTGTATCTTATTTTTATCACGAATTTTTTTCCTTGGTTAACAATAGTTGTTGTTTTCCCAATAGCCGCAGGTTCCTTAATTTTCTTATTTCCTCATAGGGGAAATAAGGTAATTAGGTGGTATAGCATTTGTATATGCTTAATCGATCTCCTTCTAACAACCTATGCATTTTGTTATCATTTCCAATTGGATGATCCACTAATTCAACTGACGGAGAATTATAAATGGATCCATTTTTTTGATTTTTACTGGAGATTAGGAATAGATGGACTCTCCATAGGACCTATTTTACTGACAGGATTGATAACTACTTTAGCCACTTTAGCAGCTCAGCCGGTTACTCGAAAATACCAATTATTTTATTTCCTGATGTTAGCAATGTATAGCGGTCAAATAGGACCATTTTCTTCTCGAGACATTTTACTTTTTTTCATCATGTGGGAATTGGAATTAATTCCCGTTTATCTACTTTTATCCATGTGGGGGGGAAAGAAACGTTTGTATTCAGCTACAAAGTTTATTTTGTACACTGCAGGAGCTTCTGTTTTTTTATTAATGGGAATTCTGGGTATTGGTTTATATGGCTCTAATGAACCAACATTTAATTTTGAAACATTAATTAATCAATCATATCCCGTGGCACTAGAAATAATATTCTATACGGCATTTCTTATTGCTTTTGCTGTCAAATCGCCGATTATACCCTTACATACATGGTTACCAGATACCCACGGAGAGGCGCATTACAGCACTTGTATGCTTTTAGCCGGAATCTTATTAAAAATGGGAGCATATGGGTTGGTTCGAATTAATATGGAATTTTTTTCCCACGCTCATTCCATATTTTGCCCCTGGTTAATGATATTAGGTTGTATTCAAATAATCTATGCCGCTGCAACATCTTTTGGTCAACGGAATCTAAAAAAAAGAATCGCTTATTCTTCCGTATCTCATATGGGTTTTATAATTATAGGAATTGGTTCTATAAGTGATACTGGTCTCAACGGGGCCATTTTACAAATAATATCTCATGGATTTATTGGCGCTGCCCTTTTTTTCTTGGCAGGAACTAGTTATGATAGACTGCGTCTTCTTTATCTTGACGAAATGGGCGGAATGGCTATCCCAATGCCAAAAATATTCACTATTTTCACTATCTTATCAATGGCTTCTCTTGCATTGCCTGGCATGAGCGGTTTTGTTGCAGAATTGATAGTTTTTTTTGGAATAATTACTAGTCAAAAATATCTTTTCATGATGAAAATACTAATTACTTTTGTAACAGCAATTGGAATGATATTAACTCCTATTTATTTATTATCTATCTTACGGCAAATGTTCTATGGATACAAGTTTTTTAATACATCAAACTCTTCTTTTTTTGATTCTGGGCCCAGAGAATTATTTATTTCTATTTCTATCCTTATACCCATAATAGGTATTGGTATTTATCCAGATTTCATTTTCTCATTTTCGGTTGACAAGGTTGAAGCTATTCTATCTCATTTTTGATGGATGATTTTTGTGAATAAATGAATCAAAAAGATACAAAAAAATATTTTCCCGTTAGATTCATTTAAAAAATTGAAATTAGAATCGAATATGTTTGTTGTTTGTGAGAACCCCTTGAATCATTACATTACTTGATTGAAAGGGTTCTCGACGATTTATGGAAAGTATATATTTATATGCTTTCCATATTTTTCTTTATCAGGTTCTTTGAGTCAATTAGATGTAAATGAACCATAACTATGTAGTCCTATTCCTAATAGATTGATCCCCAAATAACATATCCAAATTATAAGAAATCCTATCGAGGCCACTATTGAAGAATTTACACCCTCTAATTTTTTATTTTTTCTAGTATGTAAATAAATCGCGAATATGGTCCAAGTAATAAAGGCCCAAGTTTCCTTTGGATCCCAATTCCAATAGGAACCCCATGCCTCGTTAGCCCATACTGCTCCTGAAAGAATACCTACCGTTAAAAAGAGAAAACCCATACTAATAATACGATAACCCCAACGATCCAATTGTTGAATAAATTGAGACCTATAATAATTTCTAGAAGAAGAAAAATAAGTTTTTCGTAAAACATTGTTTCTTTCATTCCTATTCATGTATTTGATTTCAACAAAATCAACTGATTTTTTTAAAGAATCAAAATTCTTGGTAAAAGAAAGAATTTGGATGACTTCTTGAAACGTAATGACTAAAATAGCCACTGATAATAATGATCCACATAAAAGAGCTGCATAGCCCAGTATCATCATACTTACGTGCATCATTAGCCAATGGGATTGTAGAGCGGGTACTAATATTACGGATTGATGCAGTTTGGTTAAAAGACCCGAAGTCGCAAAGGCTTGGGTAAAAATAACACTTGGTGCAATTATTGTACTTAAAAGGTTTTTCTCCTTTTTAAAAAAAAGAACCATATGAAAAATTGAAAAACCCCATGAAAGAAAGATTAGGGATTCATATAAATCACTAAATGGTAAATGTCCCGAAAAAAACCAACGAGTAATTAACAATCCCGTTACACAGAAAAAAGTTATTATCATGGCTTTTTTGGACAAATCATATAATCCTACAATTTCATTGACTAATAAGGTTATCAAATGAATTGAAATAACAATTGATATAAGGGAAAACGATATATGAGTTAATATATGCTCTAAAGTTGATAATATCATATATATCATGAAAATAAAAATATCTATAATGAAAATAAAAAAGGTATGAATACTCGGAATAGAAATAGGGAATTCATTATAGGACTTATGATATGATTATTTGAAAATTTTTCAAATAAAATATAGGATGCCATGCCGCTACTCGGACTCGAACCGAGATGCTCTAGCACTGCTTCCTAAGAGCAGCGTGTCTACCAATTTCACCATAGCGGCTTACTCGAAATCATAATAACCCAGTATTTAGTCAATCGTCGAGATTGAATAAAGTAAAGTTCGATATTTATTGAGTACATTTCTAACATTTATTATATAAATTGAGAATAAAAAGTAATTTTATTGAACAGATCTGAATAGAGAAATATATGATATATGGAATCATTTTTTTTTATTTAAGTAAAAGAACGTTTTGATTTCTCTATTCAGATCTGTTTTTTTTTTCAATTTTGACTTTTTGAAATCAAAAAAAAAAGCACTAAATTAGAACTATCTAGTTCTGACTTCAATCCAGTAATGAAAAAGATAATTATTTTTTTGTAGTTGCTTATGACTCATTCAAAAAAATTAGATTCTATATATATTTAGAATAATCTAATTTTTACGATTAATTGTGTAAAGCGTGTAGTAGCAACGGAACCCAGAGAGAATATATGGAAAAGACAGTTGTATTGTATACTATTCTATTATTATATATTAGTTAATGATCTCGGTTCAGAGAGTCCTTTCTTTCGTGATGAACTAGCTACATTTTATCGCTGTGGGCGGAGGAGAAAGGCAACAAGATGATTGTAACATCATAAAAGCAAGTAGATCAACGTCGTTCCAATATACAACATAGGTTTTGGCAATGCAATGTGGTTGGGCTCTCATGTCGATCCGAATAAATCATCCTTTTCGCTGAAGTAATTGCCTGCTAGACAAGAGGATAACAAGTTCAAAATTCTGTGTTAATGGTCGGATTACCACTCTTTTTTTTGTTTTGTAATGATGAATCTTCTATGTGTTCCTAAAAAAATTGGTATCTTTTTCAGGGTCTCGGGGAGAAATGGAAACACATAAGAACTCTTGAATTGAAATGGAAAAATAGATGATGTAACTCCAGTTATTTCGTAAATTAAAAAATCTTTGTCACAAGAAAAAACGGGTTCATCCATTTAATCTTGCCTTAGTTCAGATTTTTTTCT
>CAWUDS030005182.1:0-16238 GCA_963859935.3 Lathyrus sativus | reverse complement strand
TTGAAAGGAGGGGTCTTCCCCGGATGTGATGAGTACTGTTTGGATTGTTGGACTCGACCAAAGGGTTGTATTCAGGCTATGATTGATGAGGGAACTTTACAGTTTGACCGCAATGCTGTTGAGAAACCTGGTGAGGTAACATGTGAAAAGCAGAGTGGGTCGCAACAATTACAATTCCATGAAAGACTATTACGATATCAACGCCCTCTAAGCGGCCAAATATCACAATAATGAAAGTAGGACCCGTTCCTTATGAGAGTACTAAAGCCATTCCATGGAATAATGGGTTGTAAGCTTTTGCAACGGGGAAAAGATTAATGTGGATAGCCAACCGGCAGGGGCAGTGGGCAATATTGTTGGAGCAGGAGGTATGACCCGAAGTGGTAGAATCTTCACTTCACCTGAAATTGAGGCTGAAAGGATCGCTAGAGGCAAAGCCAAAGTGAATGAAGGAGGACCTTCCCAGTCAAAAGAGAAGGAAACATCGGTCAAGGATGTAGAAGAGTTTATGAGGTTGATTCACAAAAGTGACTATAAGATTGTGGAGCACTTGCAGCAGACGCCCTCCAAAATTTCAATACTATCATTGTTGCTTTGTTCCGAGGCCCATCAGAACGCCTTATTAAAAATCTTGGACACGTCTTTTGTACCTCAGGAAGTAACTGTTAATCAGCTTGAGGGGTACTGACGCATGTGAATGCCGGACACAGCCTGGGATTTACTGATTTTGATTTGACGCCTAGAGGTCGGGATCATAATATGGCTTTGCACATTTCAGTAGAATGTCGGGGAACTGTTATGTCGCATGTTCTTGTAGACACCGGATCATCTTTGAATGTGTTGCCGAAGAATGCTCTGATGAAGCTAGATGTCCGAGGAATCATATGCACGCCAAGTGACTTGTCATGAGGGCTTTTGATGGGACCAGGAGGTCGGTGTTTGGGTCTATAACGTTGCCGCTCCATGTCGGGCCGGAAATGTTTGACACTGTGTTCTATATCATGGATATACATCCAGCTTACAACTGTTTACTTGGGAGACCATGGATACATTCTGCAGGGGCTGTGACGTCCACGCTACATCAGAAGCTTAAATACATGGTCGGTGACAGTGTTGTTACTATTTGCGATGAGGAGGACATTCTGGTTAGTCATCTTTCATCATTCAAGTACGTCGAAGTGGATGGGGAGATCCATGAGACGCCATGCCAAGCTTTCAAGGGGTTGCAGATCAAGGACAAGTCTCATGTTCCTAGCAAAGGGCCAGAGGTGGCCATGTCTTCGTACAAAGATGCTCAGGCAGTGGTTCAGGCTGGAGCAACCAAAGGATGGGGCCAAGTCTTGGAAATTCCGGTCAAGATGGACAAGTTTGGGTTGGGGTATAGCCCGACATCGTCACCTTCCATATCAGGCGTGCCAAAGTTCAAAGGACCAGTGGTGATCACTCCAGGTGGGGTATGTTATGAAATGATCAATGTTGTTTCCGATGCTGAAGACAGAGATAGTGAATGCGATATGGACTCGTGGATCAAGCCCGGCGTGCCAGGACAGAATTTGTGCAATTGGTCTATCCAGGAATTTGTCTCAGTGACTACAAAACAGTAATGATTTGTTTTCTCAATTATTGTATAATCTTGTGTCCTACCCGGGGCACAGTGATTCTGTTTTTTAGGGCTACCTGCTTATGTGTGTACTTTGTTTAATCATTAATAAAGGCGTTTTTCTCATACAAATTTTGTGATCCTTGTTTTTTCCTGTTTTGTTTAACAATAAAATGGCAACGTGGTTATGTGCTTGTTTGCATTATTTGAAACATTTAACCATTCTCATTGCAGGATTCATATTTCAGACGACACCGATCACGAACTTCCTATGACTCGCTTCGACTTCGAGCACCTGATATTTCAAGCAGAAGAAGAGATTGTTGAGGATAGTGACTTATCAGAAGAGCTGACTCGACTTTTGAAACAAGAAGAGAGAATCATTCTGCCTCATCAGGAGGAAATTGAAATTATCAACGTGGGGTCCAAAGAGGTTGTCAGGAATATTCGGATAGGGGCTGCATTGCAAGGTGATATCAAGCGAAGTTTGATCGAGATGCTTCGGGAGTACAGTGATATCTTTGTTTGGTATTACGAAGACATGCCTGGGTTGGATACTGATAGGGTGGTTCACCGTTGCCATTGCGCGAGGAATGTCCACCGGTTAAGCAAAAACTCAGAAGGACTCGACCAGATATGGCTGTGAAAATTAAAGAAGAAGTTCAGAAACAGTGGGACGCTGGTTTTCTGGCTGTTACAACTTATCCCTCATGGGTCGCCAATATAGTACCTGTGCCAAAGAAAGATGGTAAGGTGCGGATGTGCGTGGACTATCGAGATTTGAATAAGGCGAGCCCAAAAGACGACTTTCCGCTTCCTCATTTTGATGTGCTGGTCGACAACACCGCTCAATTCTCCGTGTTTTCATTCATGGATGACTTTTCGGGCTATAATCAGATAAAGATGGCGCCGGATGATATGGAGAAAACAACTTTTATCACCTCGTGGGGAACGTTCTGCTACAAAGTGATGCCCTTTGGTTTGAAGAACGTCGGGGCAACATATCAGCGAGTTATGACAACACTCTTTCATGACATGATGCATAAAGAGATCGAAGTCTATGTTGATGATATGATCGCCAAATCCCAGACGGAGGAAGAGCATCTGGTCAATCTTCTGAAATTGTTCAAGAGGCTTAGGAAATTCAGGCTGAGGCTGAATCCTAACAAGTGCACCTTTGGGGTGAGATCTGGTAAGCTATTGGGGTTTATTGTGAGCGAAAAAGGAATTGAGGTTGATCCTGCTAAGATAAAAGCAATACAAGAAATGCCAACGCCGAAAATAGAAAAAGATGTTCGTGGCTTTTTAGGGAGGTTGAACTACATTGCTCGGTTTATATCTCATCTAACGGCCACGTGCGAGCCGTTATTCAAGTTGTTGAAAAAAGATCAAGCTGTGATCTGGAATGAAGATTGTCAAAAGGCGTTTGAAAAAATAAAAGAATATTTGCGGGAACCTCCAATATTGATACCCCCAGTAGCCGGGAGACCATTGATTATGTATTTGACGGTTGTTGAGAAAAGTATGGCTTGTGTTCTCGGTCAGCATGACGAGATTGGACGTAAAGAGCATGCGATTTACTACTTGAGTAAAAAGTTCTCAGATTGTGAGTCCCGGTACTCAATGCTCGAAAAAACATGTTGTGCGCTAGCCTGGGCTGCCAAACGTTTGAGGCAATATATGATGAATCATACAACCATGCTAATTTCAAAGATGGGTCCGATCAAATACGTGTTTGAAAAGCAAGCACTTTCCGGAAGGATTGCCCGATGGCAGATGGTATTAACAGAATACGATATTCAGTATGTTTCTCAAAATGCTATTAAAGGTAGCATTCTGTCAGAATACCTAGCTGAGCAGCCAATTGATGATTACCAGCCGATGAAGTTTGATTTTCCTGACGAGGATATCATGTACTTAAAAATGAAGGATTGTGAGGAGCCGTTGTCGGATGAAGGTCCAGAGTTGGGTTCCAAATGGCAATTGATATTTGATGGTGCCGTCAATTCATATGGAAGTGGAATAGGGGTAATCATTACTACTCCCCATGGGTCGCACATCCCATTCACTGCTAGATTGACCTTTCCAGTTACCAACAATGAGGCCGAATATGAAGCGTGCATTATGGGGCATGAAGAAGCTATAGATCTGAGAATTAAATATCTTAATGTGTACGAAGACTCTGCTCTAGTTGTGAACCAGATCAAGGGAGAGTGGGAGACTCGTCAGCCCAATCTGATACCTTATATGAATTATGCAAGGAGGTTGTTACCTTTCTTTGACAAGGTGGAACTGCACCATGTACCACGAACAGAAAATCAGATGGCAGACGCTCTCGCGACTTTGTCTTCAATCTATAAGGTTATCTTCTGGAATGAGGCTCCTAGGATAGTTATCTCTCGCCTTGATAGACCCGCTTTCATATTCGCCATTGAGGAAGCTTCCGATGGATAGTTACCTTATATGAATTATGCAAGGAGGTTGTTACCTTTCTTTGACAAGGTGGAACTGCACCATGTACCACGAACAGAAATCAGATGGCAGACGCTCTCGCGACTTTGTCTTCAATCTATAAGGTTAACTTCTGGAATGAGGCTCCTAGGATAGTTATCTCTCGCCTTGATAGACCCGCTTTCATATTCGCCATTGAGGAAGCTTCCGATGGCAAACCGTGGTATTATGATATCCAAAATTTCCTGAAGAACCAAGAGTATCCGGCTGGGGCATCCAGTCGTGATCAGAAGACTCTTAGGAGATTGGCTGGCAATTTCTATTTAAATCCGGATGGGGTTTTGTACAAGAGAAACCACGACTTGGTGTTGTTGCGATGTGTGGATGAGAAAAAGGCTAAGTTGCTCATGGAAGAAATCCACGAAGGTACATTTGGCACGCATGCCGGAGGACATGCAATGACGAGAAAGTTATTAAGAGCAGGGTACTACTGGCTGACAATAGAAACAAATTGTTTCAAGGTTGCAAAGAGGTGTCATAATACCAGATTTATGCGGACAAGATTCATGTGCCTCCGAGCCCTCTGAACATTATGTCGTCGCCTTGGCCTTTTTCCATGTGGGGAATTGATGTGATTGGAAATATTGAGCTCACATCATCCAACGAATATCGTTTTATCTTGTAGCTATTGATTACTTCACCAAATGGTTGAAGCGGCATCGTATGCTAATGTTACCAAGCAGGTGGTAGCCAGATTTATCAAGAGAGATGTATCTGCAGATATGGAATCCCGGAGCGGATTATCACTGACAACGGTTCGAATTTGAATAACAAGATGATGAAGGAATTGTTCCAGAATTTCAAAATTGAACATCATAACTCTTCTCCTTATTGGCCCAAGATGAATGACGTTGTTGAAGCGGCCAATAAAACATAAAGAAGAGCGTTCAGAAGATGGTTGTGACCTACAAGGACTGGCATGAGATGTTGCCTTTTGCTTTGCACTGTTATCATACGACGGTACGCACATCAACCGGGGCAACTCCTTTTTCACTGGTATATAGTATGGAGGTTGTCCTACCATTGGAGGTTGAGATTCCTTCTATGAGGGTTTTGCGTGATGTCTAACTTGATGAGGCAGAATAGGTGAAAGATAGATTGAATCAGCTCAGTTTAATGGACGAGAAGAGACTGACTTCTCTAGCATATGGTCGACTGTATCAGAGCCGGATGAAGAAAGTTTATGATAAGAAAGTGTGTCCTCGAAGCTTTCAGACGGGCGATCTTGTGTTGAAAAAGATTCTCCCACCACAATCAGATCACAGGGGCAAATGGACTCCCAACTATGAAGGTTCATATGTCGTTAGAAAGGTTTTCTCTGGAGGAGCCTTATTGCTATCCACCATGGATGGTGAGGATTTCACATCCCCTATGAACTCGGACGCAGTTAAAAAATACTTTGCTTAAAGAGACCCGCTGGATAGAAAAAAGAGAGTCCAGGTAAAAATGGGGCATCCCGGCGAACCATAAAAAAAGGAATAAAAGGTTCGGGCAAAAGTTAGGGATAAAATTGAAAAAGATGTACACCCGCGAAGTGGAAAACCTGAAAAGGGCGACTTCGGCAAAAAAGGGTATCCCGGTGAATTGAAAACCCGCAAAGGGCGGTTCACACAAAAGTTAGGGATTTGAAAAGAAAATGACTGCGGTCCAAGTTTGATACTGCGTTGCTTAGTGGTTTGGGAGTACCTGAGGGTTGTATATCCGAAACAATTTTTTCCGAAGATCGAGTATCGGGAAAGCGTCAGAGTCAGACGAGTCATAGGAGGATCAGCTCATGGTGTTCGTCTGTACCACGTTGCCGACATGTACACAAAGTTTTCTTTGTGTTTCTGTAATATTTGTATTTTGTTTGTGTGTAACTTCCTCTTTTCAGGAGTTGCATCTAGTGTACGAAATTTTGCCTATTTACAGGCCTTTGATAATAAAGCATGTTATTCAGTATTTGATGCTTGTTCTTTACTGTTTTGTTTGTGAAAAGCGCCGATGTTTTTGATAGACTTGCATGTGCATAAACTTGCTGGCCCTTGCCAATAATTGCTAAAACTTCGAATTGACTGAATGAATGTCACGGATACTAACCGGGATAGATCTTGTTGTGTAGATTTGTTCTGTCTCGTTTATGTTTTGCAGGGTTCTCACCTCTGAAGCAAATAGTCAAGGAATTCGTGTTCCCCAGCCAGGGTCCTGTGACATAGTGATGGTATCACTCCTCAGCAGATGGAAGTCACATCTTATCCCAGAGAGATTTGAGATGGCGCTTATCCCTATTGGAGGTGGGTTGTCATCCCCAGAAGAGTATTCCCCAGGAAAGCTACTCAGAGAGTATCTTTAGTGGATCTTGATGTCCCCAACTGAAAGTGCATTCTCAGCAGTGAGTATGTGCACACTCCATTCCCATCATGGGTAATTCCCGCAGAATATAACCAAGTCGTCTTTGGTTCAGAAGGATTATCTCGCGCAGGATTGTTTCTCCTTCTCCCCAACAGGTTGTTTTTCCTCCGACAGGATGAACATCCCCAACAGAGTTCGTAATTTCAAGCTTGTGAGTTATCCTCCGACAGGATGGTTATCCCCAGCGGAGTTGGTTGCACCGTTCCAACATTTATTTTGATGGAATACTGTGAGATACCAGTTCCTCCCCAGCGGATTGGATCTTGTCTTCGGCATTTATTTTGCTGAAGTGCCTCTTGGCATCCTTGCATTTGCATATATCATCATATTTGCATCTACCCAAACGCGTAGCATTTCCATGCAGTATGGAGCATTACGTCATTGTCAAACATACGCATTTTGAAACATAAGCCAGGGTGGTTACCTCTTCGGTTTCAGGTGTTGTTCCCTATAGAGGAGTGAGATTCTTGCTCAGAAGGATTTCTAGATATTCAAATTCTCAGCGTGAGATAGGTGATGATAATGTTCGTTCCCTAACGGAGTTGCTTGGTTAAGTAATTTTTCGTCCCCAGCGGGATTCTTCTCAGATTGCTGTTACGTCAGCAGTAGAAGATTTCATGCCTTAAACTTTCAGAGTTGTCACTAGTGATTTCCCCACAGAGTGTTTGGTTAAGTTTCTCATATTCCCCAGCAAAGTATTCTTCAAATGCATCCATGTTGATGGAATGGTTGCCTGTGTTGACAGAGATTGTTACCTGTGATGGACAGAGATTGCGCCTGTGTTGACAGAGATTGTTACCTGTGATGGACAGAGATTGCGCTTGTGCTGACAGAGATTGTTACCTGTGATGGACAAAGATTACGCCTGTGATGGACAGATATTGTTACCTGTGATGGACAGAGATTGCGCCTGTGTTGACAGAGATTGTTACCTGTGATGGACAGAGATTGCGCCTGTGTTGACAGAGATTGTTGCCTGTGATGGACAGAGATTGCGCCTGTGTTGACAGTGATTGTTACCTGTGTTGACAACGATTGTGATCCGTGTTGACGGAATCGTTACCCGTGATTGGCGGAGTTGTCCCCAGTGAAGTTGACAGTGATTATTACCCGTGCTGACGGTGATTGCTATCCGTGTTGATGGAATTGTTACCTGTGATTGACAGAGATTGTTCCCTGTGATGGACAGAGATTGTGCATGTGTTGACAGTGATTTGTTATCCGTGTTGACGGAATTGTACCTGTGTTGACAGTGGTTGTTTCCCCGTGCTGACGGTGATTGTTATCCGTGTTGACGGAATTGTTATCCGTGTTGACGGAATCGTTACCCGTGATTGGCGGAGTTGTCCCCAGTGAAGTTGACAGTGATTGTTACCCGTGCTGACGGTGATTGTTATCCGTGTTGATGAACTTGTTACCTGTGATTGACAGTGATTTTTATCCGTGTTGACGAACTTGTTACCTGTGATTGACAGAGATTTTTATCTGTATTGACGGAATCGTACCTGTGTTGATAGTGATTGTTATCCGTTTTGACGGAATTGTTTCCCCGTGCTGACGGTGATTGGCATCTGTGTTGAAGGGATCGTTACCTGTGTTGACAGAGATTGTTATTCCAATTATGGACGGAATTTTACCAATGGTGATGGAGTCTCTCCTCGTGTTGACGAAGTTTAGTTCAGTTGTGGACGGAGGTGTTTCTTGCAAAGTTGATTTTATGCCTGTGGCGTCACACAGGGGGTTAATGTTGAGATTCAAAGTTTTATCAGATGATTGGTCAGTTGTTTCCATAACAACTGGGCTCAGTGTAGTGGATGTTGTTCCTACAAGCAGTTTTCGCGGCTTATTTCTGCGGTTGGAAAATTTTCGCGTTTCTTGGTATTCAACCGTCTTCTACCTCGATTGTTTGAAGGCCGTTCGCTCTTCACCCAGTCGGGTCCAAGCCGTTTGAATAGGGGCAGCTGTGGCACCCAAATATTTGCTCAACCTTTTCTTACCGGGTTTATGTTTCATTGCATTATATTTGCATAGTTATATCATTTGCATATCATGGTATCATTCATATAGTAGGGGATCAAGTGTGATTTTTCTCAAGAGAAGCCTAGCAAGAGGTCTCATTCAAGATTGAGAAGTTGTCAAAGTCATCAGAAGGTGGTTTGAGTGCCTAAGGGTTTAGATGTTTGAGTGTGAATCTTCTCCTAACATGAGGATCAACTGAAGACCATCAGAGGGTTGTGAAGTTTTGAATGTGAGAAGAGGATGTGTATGAAGCTCATAGAATTCCTAGAGGGCCATGGGAGAGTTTAATCAAGTCATTGTGTCAATTGCAAGAGCCACAGTTGAGGTACAAGCAATTAGGGTTTCATCTAGGTCAATCCTAGGTCAAATGTGCAATTGAAGAGTATCAAAGCTTACTTTTAGGTCATGGAGTTCATGAAATGATATGATGAGAAATTTGTGGTGTTGTTCCAAGATCAAGTCAAGAAAAGTCAAGAGTGTGGGAAGTTGCTAAATTAGGGTTTCAGTGCAAAATTCCCTATTTAGTGCCTAACTTCAAGACCACATAAGTCAAGATACAAGTTTCAAATGGATCTTTGGCCAACATGAAACTTGTAGAGCATCTCAATAAATTTAATTTTAGTACTAGAAGTCCTCAAGGGGATTTATAGAACTCAAGTTATGACCCAGACAAGTTACAAGTCCTCAGATGCTTCTGAAATTTGTCTGTGAAAATCATTTGACTTCGAAGCTATTTTTGACCTAGAAGGAGGTTTCCCCTGAACTTTTGTCCAACATGAAAGTTGTTCCTCACGATATTAGCTTTCTAAATTGTATTAGAAGTCTTCCATCTGATTTGTAGAACTGAAGTTATGAGGTTTACAAGTCAGGGGTATTTTGGGAAAGTGAGATTATAGGTCATTTTCAATCATAGGTCAAAATCTCCAACTTGCACTTGTCAAATGGATTTTTGTTCAACATGAAAGTTTTTCAAAATGTGGTTTTTATGCTATCCAAGAGGTCATGATGGATTGATTGGGCTCATAGCAAGACTTTGTTTGAAATGGTTTGAATAAGGAAGATTTCCAAATGAATCAAGGAGGGAAAATTGATTTTTTGAGTTAAAGTATCAAAAAATGTCAAATAACTACATTTTTTGAATGGAAATTGAATTCAAAGCACTTTGGCATTAGCAGAATTTTAAGTTCAGGCCAAGCATTTTTGTGCCAGAAAGCTGAAGTAGCAATTGAGTTTTCAAGAGGAGCAAGTGAAATCGTGTTTTGAGTTTCAGGCCAATTCAGTGCAAATTGAAGGTTGCAAACTCTTCCTAGTGCATCATTGAACGTATCTGGAGAGTTTTGGAGAGAGAATCAAGCTCCAAGTGCATCTGTTACTAGATCTACAATAGGTTAGTAACTTTCAAAATTCCACATAAATTAGCATGAGGTAGTTAGATTTGAACTTGTGGTTAGGATCTAGGCAAGATGTAGATCGTTTTAGGATCAATTTGGAGACATTTGATGATGGTTGATCATGACATAGTAATTCTGTTTTGATTCGAATCTCTTGATTCATGGAGAGTAAGAGCAATCTAGATAGATCAGAGTGATGTATGTAGCATGAGGATGATTTCTGTATCATTAGATTTGCAATTGGTGATGTTTGATCTGGATGACATTTCTGATCATTGCTTCGTGTTTTAAAATCCTTTGGGAGTTGAATAATTTGAGTTGGAGATTTGAAATCCTCGTGAGAAACTGGTTGAATTTCGTATAAACTTTGCGATTTTTGGTTGACTGTAACTGGACCTTCGCCGGAGAAGACGACTGGAGTCTTCTCCAGCCACCGCGTTTGCTCTCACTCAGGCCAGTCTGAATTTTGGAGAAGATGAGCTCATGACCTTTGGATCACTCTTTGACCAACGACTAAGCCACTCATCCAACGACCACGACTTAAAGTTTTATTTGACTCTCTGAACATCAAAACGCAGTAGTTTCACTTAATGAAGTGGCATGCCCTCAGCGCTTGAATCAGTGGACTGGTCATGCAATCCTATGGTCGTGGTTTATTTTCAGCATTTGAATTTATTTTATTTCATTTTTGATTATTTTTAATGCATTATTGATTCTAAAAATCACAAAAAATTCATTCTTGATCCAAAAAATATTTTAAAAATATCTCCATGATCTTGAGAGAATTTGTGATTTTCTGAAATCAATAAAATGCATTTTCATGCATTTTTCATTTTTTTTTCTTATTTTGTTTAATTCTTTAATTTTTGCATATTTGATCATCTGTCTTGTTGAATTTTTTTCTTCCAATGGGTGTTGAATCTGGCTTTGGGTTTTTAGTATGTGTTATAGAAGGCATGTATTCTCCCTTAGGATTTTTGTTAGAATTTTAGAACAACTTTAGGTTCTGTTTTAAGTGTTGAGATTAGAGCCTTCCCAAACTTGTGGATCACCTTGATACCCTTCAATCTATAAATTATTTAGGTGACTTAGAAGTTGAATTAGGCTTTAATATTTTAACCATAGGTTGTTCAAACATTTATGTTCCCCTAGGAATTTTATTAGAATTTTACAACTTTGTTTTCTATTTTAGTTATATTTTGCAAGTTGCTTGTGCTTGTGGTGTTCTATCTTGAGTGCTCTTGTTTGTTTGGTCTTGTTGGTGACTTTGGAGCTGGATTTGCTTAGATTCCTTCTTGGGAGGTCTGCTAGATTTGGTGTAGCTGTTGTGGCTTGAAGATTGGAGCTTGGAGTTGAAGCTTTCTTCTCTTTTAGGAGCTTTTTTAGGAGCTTAGGAAATTAGGGTTTTAGGAAGAGCCATTAGGACTAGTTTTGATTCTTTCATCAAACATAGAATGCATTGTGTGCTTCTATTCTATCTAATGATGTAAAGTCCTCCTAAGGAAACTCCATCTCTCCTTTGGAGGGATGTGTGGTATGCCCATAGTTGAGTAGAACTTTGAGGATGCTTTTCCATTTCAATGTTGGTACTTGATGATTCCCTTTGGTTTTCATTTGGTTCTCAACATTGCAACCTTGATCTTAGTGATTAATCCTTTGCTTGGAGTGTGCTTTCTAGAGCTTGAAGATGAATTTTAATGAAGCTTGAAGATAGAAGTTAGCTTGAAGATGAAGCCATTCTGCTGTCAACTTTGCTGTCAAGAGGATTTGCTGTTTAGAGCTGCTGCTGTTGAGTATTAAAGTTGCTGTCTGCTGAAGACTGTTGCTGTGCTTGGGCTGCTTTCTCTGTTTCTTTTATTATGTTGTATTGTCTGTTTGCTTGTGTTGATTACCTCTAGGTTTGAGGTGGAGCTTGTGTCCTCTTGCCTGTTGTTTTCTTAGGTTTGAGGTTGAGCCGGACTCCCTTGCCTCGCTTGTACTGTTGCATAGCATGCATTTTACTGTATATTGCTTACTGCTTGTTTTATTTTGCTGTTTTCCCCTAGGATCTCTAATTTCCTTTGTGCAAGAGGGAATTATGACAAACATTAGGTTTTGACCCATGCATGATAACTGTAGGTAGATTCCCTTTCAACCATAGTTTTAGGGTGTCTTTCTCTTCTCATCTCAAAACAATTCAAAAATACAGTAATAAGGTTAATTGAAGTCGTGCGTTACGAGCCTTAAGCTATTTGTGAAAAGGTTGGTGGAGGGTCTCTCTCCAGTAATCTGAATGTTAGTGTGGTATCCTTTGGGTGACATACGAAGCGTTCACTCCTGGGTCATAGTCTCTAGTGCGACGGAGATTGCAAACATCCTAAAAAACAGTTCTTTCGTAAAAAACTCAAACAAACATTCAAACTCTATTTTTGTCCTCTTGGACCCTTAAGCTGGAAAACCCTTTCATAAGGAGATAAAAAACTGTCAGAAAAACTTGTGTCTTCCGTAGCCCGAACTACGTTTGCTCTGATCTTTCATGTCGTATGAAAGTACGTAGGCACGAGACGCGACATCTCGGCGAGCAACCTTCCCCCCTTAACCCGTAGTTAGGCGAACTACGTTGACTCTGATTTCTCGTTCTAGACGGGAATATGTAGGCATAATGTACGATACTTTGCCGAGTCATTTTCATTTTTTTTAACCCAGACCTTTAGAGTAGATAGATAAACATACCCTTAGATAGAAAACAAGCGTGGATCCCGTCGAGTACGACGGACGTGAGGGGTGCTAATACCTTCCCCTTGCGTAACCGAATCACGAATCCAGGATTTGGTTGCGATGACCATTCCTTTCCCTCTTTGCGTTAGGTTTACTCTGAGCGTTTCCTTTTCCTCTTCTGGGATAAATAACGCACGGTGGCGACTCTTCTGTCATAGCCGGCGCCGATTTTTGCAGTTGCGACATGCACCCACCCCTTCTCCATGATGATCTCCAATCCTAAGTTCAGTTAACTTGGCACAAGCGCTCACCTCTTCGAAAGGTTTACTGAATGGTAGGAGTGATAACTAAGGAACTCACAAGGTTTTCGGAGTAATAATTACTCCTTTTGTTTTCGGTGTCTGTAGCCATACGACTTCATCCTTGTTTGTGGATTTTTCTTTTGAAGTCCTTTTCCTGTTCCTTTTATTCCCTAATTTTTGCCTGGACTGACTCTTTTAGAGTTCTTTTTGATTTTGAAGTCCAGCGGGATGCCCTGATTTTTGCCTAAGTATTTGCTTTCCAACTTTTTTTCTTTTTTACTTAGCGGGATTTCTTTTTTTCTTTTCTTTTTTTTTTATTTTCGAAACAAGTCGTGTGTCACTGGTTGTCTTGATTTCTCCGAAAGGGTCGCAACTGTCTCACTCCTGATTGGTGAGATTTAACCATTGTGGTTGATGAGGTACGACCTCTTGGGAAGGATAAATTGTGATTGGTCCTCGAATGGGGACACCCCTATATAACATTTGAACACTCGGTCAAATTAACTGGCAACTACCCTGCCCCGATTTAAGATTTGAGGGTTCAAAAGTCCGAAAGAAACTCCTACTTCTAGGATCGAAGTGGTTAACTAGGGACTAACTTCTTATATCTCCGGTGTTTAGGGGATTTGAAACAATGCCTGTACGTCATCAACAGGGTTTTATTTGAAAGCATACGATCATCAGTTATGAGTATTCAGTTTTCGTCATCCTCCCTCTAATCTTTGCTAATCATAGTGATGAAGTGGAGTGGATAAAAAGTGCAAGTGTATGTGCTGTGCAAAAATGAGGGAAAGCGACCTGATTAATTCAGAAAAATGCATAGTCACTTCATTAATATTACCATTCAAATCAACAATGTTTAAAAGAAAGTAGCAACTAACAGAAAAGAAACTACAAGTGCAAATGATAAAAAGTCCAAGGACTGCCAACGTTGAGGATGTCTGCCTGTCTGGACCACTGGCTTTTGGAAATGACTCTCTGAATCTGCGAGCTCAGACAGCTGAGAGGTTGACATGAACAACCAAAACTCCTTCTGGAAAGGAAATGTGTCGTTTGTCAATCAACTGATGCACTTTTTCCTGAAAAGCTTTGCAATCTTTAGTTGAATTCCCCATGGATCCGCCATGATATCCACATTGAGCATAGGGATTGTACCTAGGAGGGTAAGGTTCTGGCACAGGTTTAAGAGCTTTAGGCTCCACCAAAGAGTTCTTGATCACATGTGGCAGAAGTTGGTTGTACGACATCAGAACTAGATGAAAAGGAGCATTACTTCTTTCCAAGTTGTTACGAGGCCTGCTCTGATTCTGACGCTGATTCGGATAACCTCGGCCACAGGCTCGTTGATTTGTATGAGGAGCGACCCAAATTTTCTGATGTGGTGCCCTAGGCACAGTTGTCTATCCAGAATAACGAGACATAGAAGATACTGACCGATGAGAAGATGAAGAGCCAAAAGATTTCACCGATTCATCTTGAGAATACCCAAAATCTTCCATGACTGCATCAACCACAGTTTCTTCTTCATTTTGGGAGCTACAGAGAGATTCAGTTTCACTAGCCTGACTGCTTGAGATATTCTGAATTCTTCAAGTCTTAATACCATTCTCAATGTGTTCTCCTACCATTACCAATTCAGAGAAGTTTGGTGCAATTCCAAGCATTCTTTCGAAATATGGGTTCTGCAAGGAGTCTACGAACATGTCTGCCAACTCTTGGTCCAGAAGAGGTGGTTGCACTTTGGAAGCAAATTCTCTCCATCTCTGAACATACCTTCTGAAAGGTTCATTGTTCTCCTGAGACAATCCTTGCAACTGCATGCGACTGAGTGCCATGTTCAGATTATACTCGTACTGTTTCAGAAAAGCTCTAGCTAAATCTACCCATGATCGGATCTGATTACTGTCCAACTACATATACCAATTCAGAGATGGTCCAATTAGACTGTCCTAAAAATAGTGAATCATCAATTTATCGTTATGCACAAACAAAGTCATTCTTCTGCAGAGCATCACCAAGTGTTGCCTCGGGCAGCTATCTCCTTTGTACTTTTCAAACCCCGGCGCTTTGAAACTCGGAGGTAACACTAGTCCAGAAACCAGGCACATGTCTGAAGCATTGAGACCAACAATATCTTTAACTTCCAAGGCCTTGAATTTTTCATCCAACGCATGAAACCTTTTAGCATACTCAAGAGCTCTAAGGTTTTCAGTCCTCATTATCAGAACCTCTCTTCTGGAATTCGACACAGAGGAAACAACACCATGATAGTCTGACGTATCAAGAGAAGAAGAACGTACACTTCAGACAATAAACTGCTCATGTAGATCCTGGTCTTCAACAGAAGGCTGCACAGATTGAGCTTCATCTAGGTTGTTCACTTGCGGAAAGTCTTCGTCGAGCAGAGAACCATACATAGGATTAGTCAACACAATAAAACATGACAAGGTATCAACAATCTGGAGGTCGTTCCCTGACATAGATACAAACAACTTTCAATTGACTTCACTACTTGATTCTGCTTCAAACCCCTTGGTTTTCTTCTAACAATCACCACTTGCTCAAAACGGACACCGAAGAATCACCTTCTGAATCAAAATGAAGGTTGGATAAGAGCTCTAGCCAGCTGGAGAAATGACATGCAAAATGATGCAGAAATGCTTATGCAAATGCAATGCAAGATGCAGCAAACACATGATCACATCCCCCACAAAGCTCTGAATACTGCTGCGCTGCTGACTGAATATGTTTGCTCTGAAGAGAAAACCAAAATACCGGGTTAGCTGGAAGTCAAGTTTCCTGCAAAAATCCTCCCACTCACAGGTGTGGACCTAATCCACTAACATGGCTTGGCATCCTATGCGTTCATCAGCGTCACAGACTTTCAAGAAACGATGATACGTTCACCATTTCTGGTTTGGCATCATAATCTCTTGAAGAGGCCTCACTTAGTTGAATCACAAATGATCGGTCCCCAGAGTCGACAACTCTCAGATCCAAAATCCCGTCAGATCCTAAGGACTGGAAAGGAAATCATCAAAGAGAATCTCGTCTGAGCGCGAATTTCATGGGGAACTGTGTCTGCTAAGCAAACAGGCCCCCCACTAGTCTCCACAACTAATGCTAGTTTTATACTCAAGCCTGGGTCTGGCTTATCTCTCAGTGGAACGACCACCCAATAGCACAACAACAACAGATAATAATATAGTGCGAAAATTGTAAATACAACAATATACAAAATATAACACACAAATAAACACACCCAAAGACAAGCAAACAAGCGCTAGGATTGACTCACATAGAGGATGGAAAACAGTCCCAGCAGAG
>CAWUDS030005181.1:0-60510 GCA_963859935.3 Lathyrus sativus | reverse complement strand
TGACCTAACGCCTAGAGGGCGTGATCACAATAATGCCTTGCACATCTCCATTGAATGCCGGGGCACTATTTTATCCCATGTGCTGGTAGACACTGGGTCCTCATTGAATGTGTTACCAAGAAAGCCCTGTTGAAATTAGATACCCGTGGGTTGTTGTGCACACCTAGTGATTTGGTAGTGAGGGGCCTTTGACGGAACGAGGAGGTCGATATTCGGATCAGTAACGTTACCCATCCAGGTAGGACCGGAGGTGTTTGATACAGTGTTTTACATCATGGACATCCAGCCTGCATATAGCTGTTTGATCGGGAGACCTTGGATTCATGCCGCTGGGGCAGTTACTTCTACACTCCATCAAAAGCTGAAATATATGGTTGAGGGGAGTATTGTGACGGTGTGTGGCGAAGAGGACATCTTAGTCAGTCATTTGTCTTCCTTCAAGTACGTGGAGGTAGATGGAGAGATTCATGAAACGCTGTGTCAAGCGTTCGAAGGGGTGAAGGTTAAAGAAGAGGCTCCGTTAAAGAGTGAAGGGCAAGAGGTGGCCGTCTCCTCATATAAGAAGCCAAGGTGTTGGTACAAGCAGAAGAGACTCAGAAGTGGGGGCAGGTTCTGGACATCCCAGTGAAGCAAGATAGGTATGGCTTGGGGTACCGCCCATCTCCCTCACAGAGTGCGCCTAAGTACAAGGGACCTGTGGTGTTCACGCCCGGAGGAGTTAGCTTCGAAAGGATTAATGCCGTGTCTGATACGGAGGAAGTGGATAGCGACTGCGACATGGACGCATGGATTCGACCCAGCACGCCGGGGCAAAGCCTATGCAACTGGTCCATCCAGGACGTCATCCAAGTCACCAAACAGTAATGCGTTGTTTTTTTCAATCATTGTATGATCACATGCCTTGCCCGGGGCATCGTTGATCTTGTCTTAGGGCCTAACTGTTTACCTGTATGTTTGCATGATCAATAAATGATGACGTTTTTTACATTCAAATGTTGTGATCCTTTTCTTTCTGTTTTCTTTATTTTTCAATAAAATGGCAGCGTGGTTATGCATTTTGCTTATACATCATTTTTGAAGCACTTAACCGTTTCCCTCGCAGGACTCGTGAATTTTCAGATGACATCGACCAAGACTTCCTATGACTCGTTTAGACTTCGAGCATCCGATCTTCCAAGCTGAGGAAGAGATTGTTGAGGATAGTGACTTACCAGAAGAGCTGAGTCGGTTGTTGAAGCAAGAGGAGAGAGTCATTCTGCCTCACCAAGAAGAGATTGATATTGTCAACTTGGGGTCTGAAGAATGCGTCAGGAATATCTGTATAGGGGCCGCGTTGCAGGTTAACATCAAGCAAGAGCTCGTCGAGATGCTGCGTGAGTACAACGATATATTTGCTTGGTCCTATGAGGACATGCCGGGTTTGGATACTGATATGGTTGTTCATCGTTTACCGTTGAGGGAAGATTGCCCGCCTGTGAAGCAGAAACTCAGAAGGACTCGTCCTGACATGGCCGTAAAGATAAAGGAAGAAGTGCAGAAGCAATGGGATGCTGGATTCCTGGCTGTCACCACTTATCCCACTTGGGTCGCTAATATCGTGCCTGTGCCAAAGAAAGATGGCAAGGTTCAAATGTGTGTTGATTATAGGGATCTAAACAAAGCGAGCCCGAAAGATGATTTCCCACTGCCGCATATTGATGTGTTAGTTGACAACACGGCTCAGTTTTCAGTGTTTTCCTTCATGGATGGCTTTTCAGGGTATAATCAGATAAAAATGGCTCCTGAAGATATAGAGAAAACGACCTTTATCACCCCATGGGGAACCTTCTGTTATAAGGTGATGCCCTTTGGTTTGAAAAATGCTGGGGCAACGTACCAGCGGGCTATGACAACGCTTTTTCACGACATGATGCACAAAGAGATTGAGGTGTATGTTGATGACATGATTGCCAAGTCTCAAACAGAGGAAGAACATCTGATTAATCTGCTGAAGTTGTTCAAGAGGCTGAGGAAGTTCAGGCTGAGGCTGAATCCTAATAAATGTACCTTCGGAGTGAGATCAGGGAAGCTACTGGGGTTCATTGTGAGCAAGAAGGAATCGAGGTCGATCCTGCAAAAATAAAAGCAATACAAGAGATGCCAGCACCGAGAACAGAAAAAGAAGTTCGTGGGTTCTTAGGGAGGTTGAACTACATTGCTAGGTTCATCTCTCACCTAACGACCACGTGTGAACCATTATTCAAACTGTTAAAGAAAGATCAAGCGGTGGTCTGGAACGACAATTGCCAAAGGGCATTTGAAAAGATAAAAGAATACTTGCAGGAACCTCCGGTGTTGATACCCCCAGTAGCGGGACGACCACTGATTATGTATCTGACGGTTCTTGAGAACAGTATGGGTTGTGTTCTCGGTCAACATGACGAGACAGGACGGAAAGAGCATGCAATTTACTACTTGAGTAAAAAGTTCACGGATTGTGAATCTCGATACTCTATGCTCGAAAAGACGTGTTGTGCATTGGCGTGGGCTGCCAAACGTCTAAGACAGTACATGCTGAATCATACAACCATGCTAATATCGAAGATGGATCCTATCAAATATGTGTTTGAAAAGCAAGCGCTCTCTGGAAGGATAGCTAGATGGAAAATGGTATTGACAGAATACGATATCCAGTATGTTTCCCAGAAGGCCATTAAGGGAAGTGTTCTGTCCGAATATCTTGCCGAGCAGCCGATTGAGGATTATCAGCCTATGAAGTTTGAGTTTCCTGATGACGACATAATGTACTTGAAAGCTAAAGATTGTGATGAGCCGTTGCCTGGTGAAGGTCCTGAGCGGAGTTCCCAGTGGCAATTGATTTTTGATGGGGCTGTCAATTCGTACGGTAGCGGGATTGGGGCAATCATTACAACTCCCCACGGGTCGCACATTCCGTTCACAGCCAGATTGACTTTTCCAGTGACGAATAACGAAGCAGAGTATGAAGCTTGGGGTTAGAAGAGGCGATTGATCTGAGGATCAAGAATCTGGATGTATATGGGGATTCAGCGCTAGTGGTGAACCAGATTAAAGGAGAATGGGAGACCCGCCAACCTTATTTGGTGTCGTACATGAATTATGCGAGAAGGTTGTTACCTTTCTTCGATAGGGTGGAATTTCATCATGTACCTCGAGCGGAGAATCAAATGGCAGATGCTCTTGCAACGTTGTCATCGATGTACAAGGTTAATTACTAGAATGAGGCTCCCAAGATTGTCATTTCTCGCCTTAATAGGCCGGCCTTTGTGTTTGCAATTGATGAAGCGTCTGACGGTAAGCCTTGGTATTTCGACATACAGAATTTCCTGAAGAACAAAGAATATCCGGCTGGGGCATCCAGTCGTGATCAGAAGACTCTAAGGAGATTAGCAGGCAACTTCTATCTGAATCCTGACGGCGTTTTGTATAGAAGGAACCATGATTTGGTACTCCTCAGATGTGTAGATGAGAAGGAAGCCAACTTGCTCATGGAAGAGGTCCATGAAGGAACTTTCGGTACGCATGCCGGTGGACATGCTATGACCAGGAAATTGTTGCGAGCAGGGTATTACTGGTTAACAATGGAGACAGACTGTTTCAAGTTCGCCAAGCGGTGTCACAAGTGCCAGATCTATGCAGATAAGATCCATGTGCCACCCAGTCCACTGAATGTTATGGCTTCTCCGTGGCCTTTCTCCATGTGGGGAATCGATATGATTGGCAAGATTGAGCCTACTGCTTCTAATGGGCATCGCTTCATCCTGGTCGCGATCGATTACTTCACCAAGTGGGTGGAAGCGGCTTCTTACGCCAACGTGACCAAACAGGTGGTGGCCAGATTTATCAAGAGGGATATAATTTGCAGATACGGTATTCCTGAGCGGATTATTACTGATAATGGTTCGAACTTGAATAATAAGATGATGAGGGATCTTTGTCGGGAGTTTAAGATCGAGCATCATAATTCATCTCCGTACAGACCCAAGATGAATGGCACTGTAGAGGCGGCCAATAAAAACATAAAGAAAAATTGTTCAAAAGATGGTCGTGACGTATAAGGATTGGCATGAGATGCTGCCATTCGCTTTGCACGGTTATCGTACTACAGTGCGTACATCAACCGGGGCAACACCATTCTCATTAGTGTATGGCATGGAGGCAGTCCTGCCATTGGAGGTTGAGATACCATCTTTGAGGGTTTTGCTTGATGTTCAGCTTGATGAGGCAGAATGGGTGAGAAGTAGAGTGAATCAGCTGAGCTTGATAGACGAGAAGAGATTGGCATCAATTGCACATGGTAGGCTGTATCAGAGCCGGATGAAGAAAGCGTTCGACAAGAAGATTCGACCTCGGAGCTTTCAGACGGGTGATCTTGTGCTGAAGAAGACTCTCCCGCCGCAATCGGATCATAGGGGCAAATGGACTCCCAATTATGAAGGTCCATACGTCGTGAGGAAGGTCTTCTCCAGAGGAGCCTTATTGTTATCCACCATGGATGGTGAAGACTTTTCGTCCCCTGTGAACTCGGACGCAGTTAAAAAATACTTTGCTTAAAAATTGACCCGCTGGACAGTAAAAAGAGAGTCCAGGCAAAAATGGGGCATCCTGGCGAACCAAAAACAGAATAAAAAGGTTCGGGCAAAAGTTAGGGATAAAATGGAAAAAATGTACACCCGCGAAGTTGAAAACCTACACTGGGCGGCTTCGGCAAAAAAGGGTATCCCGGTGAATCGAAAACCCGCAAAGGGCGATTCACGCAAAAGTTAGGGATTTAAGAAGCAAATGACTGCGGTCCAGGTTTGATTGTTAGTGGTTTGGGAGCATCAGGGGTCGACTATCCAAAGCAATCTCTTCCGAAGACAGAGATCAGGAAAGCGTCAGAGTCCGGCGAGTCATAGGAGGATCGGTTCATGGTGTTCGTCTGTAACACGTTGCCGACATGTGTACAAATTTTATTCTGTATATTTGTATACTTCTGCATTTTGTTTATGCGTGACTACCTCTTTTCAGGAGTTGCATCTGATGTACAAATCTTGATTATTCTCAGGCCGTTATCAATAAAGTGTGTTATTCAGTGTAGTGTGTGACTTTGGTTTTAACTTTTACAGTTTTGTTTGTAAAAAACGCCGATGTTTTTGATAAACTTACATGCGTGTAAACAGGCGGGCCTCGGCCGATGATTGTTAAAACTGGAAATTACCTGAATGGTTGTCAGGGGTGATTACCAAGATGTGTCTTTTTGCATAGATTGTCTTGTGTTTGCTTGTTTCCTTTTGCAGGTATTCAAAAGCTCGCAAAGTTCCCCGCCAGAGTCCATGGCAGGCTAGTACCCTCTCCAGAGGATGAATGTTGTGTCTTTCCCCAGTTAAGTCGCCCCAGGTAAAATTGAATGTTGTCTCCTCAGGAGAGTGGAGATTGCGTCAAAGGAAAAGATCAATGTATCTTCAATAGTTCAGAATTAGCTTATCAAGCAGAACAGAGTCCTCCCCAGCAAGGGTCGAGACGGATATGATTAACTTCCCCAAAAGAGTTTCTTGTGTAGTGCGAATCAGAGCATACCGGTCAATCCCCAGCTCAGCGATAGCAGGATGAAGTATCCCCACAAGGTGTAACCAGAGTGTTGATGCCTTTTTGAAAACAGTTTCCAGGATTTGCTTTTTCCTTTCCCCAACGGGTTGACCCTCCCTCGACGGGACAATCATTTTCAGCAGAGTTTGAAGTTTTGAGTTTGTGAGCTACTTTCCCAGCAGGATGGTCATCCCCAGCGGATCCAGTTTGTCTTCAGCATTTATTTTGCTGAAGTAATCTCTTTGCATAAGCATGCATCATAAGCACTTGCATTTTACACGAATACGTAGCATTTCCATGCAGTATGGAAGCATTACAGCATTATCAAACATGTGCATTCTGGAAACGTAAGTAGGATTGGTTACCCGTCCAGCCTCAGGTATTTTCTCTGTCGATAAGTGGATCGTGGTTTGCAGAGATGTGTATGTTTTGTTTGCAACGCCGAGACGCACAGTGATCGTGTTCGTCATGTCACATTCCTCTAGCAGAGTTTGCTTGGTCAAGCACTTTTTCCCCCAACTGAATCTTTCTCAGGATGTTGTGGTGTCAGCATTGGAAGACGGTAATGCAGATTTTTGGGTGGTCACCCGTAGTTTCCCCAGCAGAGTTATGTTCTCCAACAAGGTGTTACTTCAATGAGTTACTTGGTTAAGTCCCTCATAGTCCCCAGCAGGGTATTCGCCACAGAGTTTGTTTGGTTAAATTCCTCTTAGTTTTCAACAAGGTTATTCTCGTCAGGGTGTTTGGTTAAGTTCCCAATTTCCCAGCGGAGTGTTTTTCAGGATACCTGTTGCCAGAATAGGTATTGGACGGCTGTCGGCAGAATTGTCCTCTCAGAGTTGCTTGGTTAAGTTTCTCGTGCCCCGCAGGGATACTCGTTCAGGTACGAACGGAAGGTTGGTAAGTGAAATCAACATTTTCCCGCAGTTTAGTGAATGCTCGTTCGGATACGAACGAAAGGTTGGTAGGTGAAATCAACATTTTCCCGCAGTTTAGTGGATGCTCGTTCGGATACGAATGGAAGGTTGGTAATTGAAATCAACATTTGCTCGCTGTTTAGTGAATGCTCGTTCGGATACGAATGGAAGGTTGGTAATTGAAATCAACATTTTCCCGCAGTTTAGTGGATGCTCGTTCGGATACGAACGGAAGGTTGGTAATTGAAATCAACATTTTCCCGCAGTTTAGTGATGCTCGTTCGGATACGAATGGAAGGTTGGTAATTGAAATCAACATTTGCTCGCTGTTTAGTGAATGCTCGTTCGGATACGAACGGAAGGTGGTAATTGAAATCAACATTTTCCTGCAGTTTAGTGGATGCTCGTTCGGATACGAATGGAAGGTTGGTATTTGAAATCAACATTTTCCCGCAGTTTAGTGGATGCTCGTTCGGATACAAATGGAAGGTTGGTAATTGAAATCAACATTTTCTCGCTGTTTAGTGAATGCTCGTTTGGATACGAATGGAAGGTTGGTAATTGAAATCAACATTTGCTCGCTGTTTAGTGAATGCTCGTTCGGATACGAACAGAAGGTTGGTAATTGAAATCAACATTTTCCAACAGTTTAGTGGATGCTCGTTTGGATATGAATGGAAGGTTGGTATTTGAAATCAACATTTTCCCGCAGTTTAGTGGATGCTCGTTCGGATACAAATGGAAGGTTGGTAATTGAAATCAACATTTTCTCGCTGTTTAGTGAATGCTCGTTCGGATACGAATGGAAGGTTGGCAATTGAAATAAACATTTTCCCGCAGTTTAGTGGATGCTCGTTCGGATATGAATGGAAGGTTGGTAATTGAAATCAACATTTTCTCGTTGTTTAGTGAATGCTCGTTCGGATACGAACGGAAGGTTGGTAATTGAAATCAACATTTTCCCGCAGTTTAGTAGATGCTCGTTCGGATACGAATGGAAGGTTGGTAATTGAAATCAACATTTTCTCGCTGTTTAGTGAATGGTCGTTCGGATACGAATGGAAGGTTGGTAATTGAAATCTACATGTTCTCGCTGTTTAGTGAATGCTCGTTCGGATACGAATGGAAGGTTGGTAATTGAAATCAACATTTTCCCGCAGTTTAGTGGATGCTCGTTCGGATACGAACGGAAGGTTGGTAATTGAAATCAACATTTTCCCGCAGTTTAGTGGATGCTCGTTTCTTTAGGATACGAAAGGTTGATAAGTGAAATCAGCATTGTCTCGTTTGGTTAAGCGTTTGCTCGTTTCTTCAGGATACGAAAGGTTGATAAGTGAAATCAGCATTGTCTCGTTTGGTTAAGCGTTGGCTCGTTTCTTCAGGATGCAGAAAGTTGATAAGAGAGATCAACAATTTTGCTCACTGGTTAGTATGTTCTCACTTCTTCGGAATGGGATGGTCTCTGGACAAAATCAGGTTATTTCATAAACAGGTTGATGGATAGGTGTTTAGTTGTCGCTGTTGCAACAGAAATCAGTTCCCTGGTTAATTCTCCCCAAGCAGTGGTGTGCGCAATTTATTTTTTGCGGTAGGCAAATTTCAGGGTTTCATTGGTATTCAACCGTCATTTACCTTCGAATGTGGGAAGGCTGAGCGCTCTTCACCCATTCAGGTCCAAGCCGCTTGAATAGGGGCAGCTGTTGCACCCCAAAATTTGCCCAACCTTTTCTAACCTAGGTTTATGTTTCAATTGCATAGTCATTTGCATTGGCATCATGTACATAGTGTATTCATCTGCATAGCATAGCATAAGCAAGCTAATCTTAATCAGGGGATCAAGTACCATTCTTGTCTCAAGGGGCATATTGAAGGGGTTTCATTCATATTCAAGACTACTCAGGTCATCATAGAAGAATTTGAACTTTAAAGAGTTGACAGGTTGATCAGTGAGTTCTCTTCTATCTTGAGAATGTTTGGGGGTCATCAGAGGGCGTATGAGCTATGAGCCAAGAGCATGGAGTGTGTATGGATGTTATGGAAAGTCTGGATGATCATTTTGAAGAAGAGCCAAGTCATTGGAATGATTACAAGAGCCTCAGTTGAAGGCAACCAACTAGGGTTTCATCTAGGTCAACCCTAGGTCAAGGGCTTGATTTGAAAGGCATTAAGGCTCATTTGAAGAATGTGGGATTCATTATTTGATATGTGGATATGGATGTGGTGTTGTGCCAAAGAAAAATCAACAGGAGTTAAGGAGAAGAGGAGTTACCAAATTAGGGTTTTAGTGTAAAATCCCTGATTTAGGTCAAACTTCCAAGCCGTGTAACTCAAAATGCAAGCTTCATATTAATTTCTGGTCCAAATGAAACTTGTAGAGTATCTTCATAGCTTTAATTTGAGTTGTGGAAGTCATCAAGGTGATTTATAGAACTCAAGTTATAGCTCGTGCAAGTTACAGGTCATTTGAGGATACTAAAATTTGTCTGTGAAAGTTGCCTGTCTTCCATGCAACTTTTGACCTTCAAGGGAGTTTCAAATGAATTCTTGGCAAACATAAGAGTTGTACCTCATGATCTTCCCTTTCCAAAAAGGTATGGTATGCCTTCATCTGATTTGTGAAGCTCAAGTTATAGCTTGTGCAAGTCAGGGGTATTTTTGGGAAAGTGGAATTATAGGTCATTCTTAGCCTATGCCTAAAACTCATACAAGGAAGCTTCAAATGAAAAACTTCACAACATCAAAGTTTCTCAAAATGGCATTTTGAGTCTAGGAAAGAGGTCATGGAATTTTGGAAAAGCTTGTAGAAAGAATTGACCAAAGTTGGTAAAAAATGACCTAAAAATGGCATATAAGTTGAAAAAGTTCAAATTGAAAATTGGTATGGGCAATCTATAATCCAAAATGGGTCATGTAATATATCAAATTGAGTCTAAACAACATTTTAAAGACATTGGTTCAGCCACAATTTGATTTGAGGGTTAAAAAATGGACTTGCTTTGTAATTCCATTACTTGCATAATAAGGTACATGTGAGAAACTCAACATAAGGCAAAGGAATCCCTTGTTTTTCACTCATATCACTCCAATTTGTCATGTGATGAAATTTTCAAGTGTTTAAGGGGCTGCAAGTGAGATTGAAGGGAGATATCATAAGAGATGATAAGTTTCATTATGTCATATCATGAGAATTTCTAGAATCATCTAAGACTGATCCAGAAGGCTCTAGATCTTTCCATGCTCTCCTATATATTGGATTGAGATCATTAAGGAAAAAGGTTGGTGAGAAGAGAGAGAGGAGAGAGAGGATTCCATTATTGCTTCAATTGCAAGAAAGAGTGAAACTCCATATTCAGCATCAATTCAATTCATTCTTTCCATTCATTGATACTCCATTGATCTTATTGGTTGCATACAAGTTGATTCAGAGGCTCATCCATGTAGGATTGAAGATCTAAGGTTGAAGTTGCAAGAATCCAAACCAGATTCAAATCTCATATTACAAGCTCTCTCCATCTAGTTTGTTGCAAACAGAAACAAGATCATCACTTGAGGAGCATTTGTGAGGGATTATAGGGCTTGAAGTGTCCATTATCTCATCTGTTCCAACAAGAATTGCAGGTATGCGTTTTGATCTCTACACCATTATTTATGTGTGCATAGTTGAGTTTATTAGCTTAGAATTGTTAGGGATAGATAGAGGATGGTTTTTAGAGACTTAGGGCTCCATTGATGAAGGTTGAACCTAGGGCAGTGAAACTTTGATGAACAAGAACATGAGGTATAATGAATTACAATCCACGAGCATTAGTTTAGAATAACCAGGGAGAGGTGATGATCATCCTAGTACAAAGAGGCTCAAGAATTGTGAAGGTGCATCATGAGTGCAGTTTGTGTACCATGGAGGTTATAGCTATCGGGTTTCACATTAAGGAAGTTTCAGTTGAAAATAAGGGCATGGCTGTGATCAGGGGAGAGAGTAGAGTGGTTTTGCTTTTATATTTTTGATTTTCATTAAGAGATGAGAGAGCACGTGGAGGTAGAAAGTTCATGCATGGATATGGAAATTCTGAAACCCTAGAAACTATTTGGAGAAGACGATCTCCTGGACGTTGGATTAAGTCCAATATATTGACTCTGAATTTAATTTGGACGGTCCACATTCAAAACAAAAACGGAGGGAAAGTCCAAAGCTGCAACGCGGCGTTTCATTAAGAATCCGTCCATGGGCCTAACCTCTTTGATATCCCCATCCCCCATGACCAAAGCCCAATGAATTGCACTATAAAGCCTTGCTATTCACACCAAACGCGTTTTCATTTTCTTTTTGTTTTTAGTTCTAATATCTGATCATGGGCCCAACCATACTTGCTACCTACACCACCCCCTTCTTGGCCCATTCAGTCTTATAACTAGGCGCTTATACTATCAGCACCCCCTCTCTCATTTCTCTCTTATTTTGTTATTTTAATTTTCTTTATTTTCTTTTGGTTTTGTAAAACCCATATAAAAATGAAAAATGCTCATTTTTAATTGCTTCTTTTTGTGCTGGTTTCATAATTCTGTAAAGAAAAATAATGTGTAATAAAAATAGAATTTTATTTTGTTTTGACATTTTTAGTATATTTTTCATTTTAATAGCTTTTTAAGTGATTTAGTTTGATACTTCATTTTGTTCATTTTTGTTTGACTAGGTCCCTTTAGATTTAGGACCCATTCTTTTTAGGACACTTCTCTTAGGGCTTTGACTTGTGTATAGAATTTTATTTGTAATTTTTAGGTTATTTTTAGATACTTTGATTAGGTGTGATTAGGGTATCAAATTAGGGTTTTTAAGTGAACATAGGTGAGATAGATCATTTTCTTTTAGGAATTTTAATTTGATTTTGGGGTATGGGAATATAGGGATATTATGGGTAGGTGTAATAGACCATTGTAAATAAGCGTTAGAATTTTTCCCCCTTGTCTTTGTATTTTTAGGATATTTTCTGAAATTGACTGATTGTATTGTTTGCTTGTTATGATGTTTGTCTGTCTTTGGGTTTATTTTTGGGGGTTTGTTTGGGGGCTTTGCTTGCTTGAGGACCTTGTTCAGGGAGCATAATGAAGGAGAAGATTGAAGATCAAAGATCCAGAGGTTGTTGAGTCTTTTGCTTGCCTGTAGCTGTTGAAGACTTTAAGGTTAGGAGCTAGGTAGAGCTCTAGATTAGAGATTTGATTCATGAAACATGGAATGCTTCCTGTGCTTCCATTCTTTCCCAGTGACTAAAAGTCCCTCTAAGAACTCACCTCCCTCCTTTGGAAGGATAAGTGATTGATCTTAGAGGTAGAACTTTGAGGGAACCTGTCCCACTATGCTAATCCCTTGTGAGCTTCCTTTGGTTGTTCATGAGCTGCTTAGCATGCCAAACTAGATCTCTTGATTCTTTTCTGTTATCCTGGACTGCTTACCCTTGAAGACTGAGATCATTGAAGATGAAAACTGTCAAAGCAAGAAGCCAGCCAGAGCTTGGGGGTCCAATGATGAAGATTGAGCTTTGGGGATTCATTTGAAAGAGGAGGTGTTGCGCATCAACTTTGGAGTTAGCTGTCAGAGCTTGGGGCTTTTTCTGTATTGTGTGTATTAATTCCCCTAGGTTTAAAGTGAAATGTGCTTCACTTTTACCTATTGTGTTCGGGTTCAAGGTAGAGTTTGGCTCCCTTGCCTAGCTTGTTTGCTGCATTCCTAATATTTTTACTGTTTACTGTATCTGTTTTGCTTTCCGTTTATTCCCTTAGGAGCTCTGTTTCTCTCCGTGTAAGAGAGTAACATGACAGACATTAGGAGCTAACCCATGTATGATAATATTAGGGTAGATTTTATTCCCTTTTTAACCCTAGGATTTTAGAGTGTCATCTCTTCTTACTTCAAAACAACAGAAAAACATTAATAAAGGTTATAACAAAATCAATTCATTTCTTCCGTCAAAAGATTTGAACAAACATCAACCTTTTTGTCCTTCAGGGACATATAATAAGAAAACCCTTGTTTAAGGTGATATTTTTCATAAAAGACACTTGAACAACTTGTGTCGTGCGTAGCCCGAACTACGTTTGCTCTGATCTTCCATGCTGTGCGGAAGTACGTAGGAATAGGATGCGATATCCTAGCGAGCAACATTCCCCACCTTCACCCGTAGTTAGGCGAACTACGTTGACTCTGATTTCTCGTTCCAGACGGGAATAGGTAGGCATAAAGTGCGATGCTTTGCCGAGTCATGTTTTCTTTTCTTTTCAGACCTCATCCTTTAGTTTAGATAGAAGTGTAATCCGTACAAACAAGCAAGCATGGATCCCATCGAGTACGATGGACGTGAGGGGTGCTAATACCTTCCCCTTGCGTAACCGACTCCCGAATCCAGGTTTTGGTTGCGATGACCATACCTTTTCCCGTCTTTGCGTTAGGTTTACTTCGAGCGTTTCCTTTCCCTCCTTTGGGATAAATAACGCACGGTGGCGACTCTTCTGTTCAGCCGGCGCCGATTTTCGCTGTAGCGACAGATCTCCCTAAACACTGATCTCTTAGATCCATCGAAATCCCTCACGACCAAATCACTTGGCGTGCATACCAAACCTTGAAAGTCCAACTTCATTAACGCCTTCTTTGGAAGCACATTGAGGGATGATCCTGTATCAACCAGGACATGCAACATCAAAGAACCTCTACATTCAAAAGATATATACAAAACACGGTTGTGGTTCCTCCGAGCAGGAGTCAGATCCAAATCAATAAAATCGAGACCATTACTGGCGTTTACATGAGCTACTACCCCCTCCAACTGATTAACAGAAATCTCCTGGGGTACGTACGTTGCATTCAAGATTCTCAATAATGCATTGCGGTGCGCCTCTGAACACAACAATAATGATAGGATAGAAATCTTCGAAGGAGTCTGATTTAAGTGATCTACAATCTTGTAGTCACTTTTTCGAATGAGTCTCATAAATTCTTCTGCATCCTTCGAAAGGTCATCAGCACCGGCCTGTGGCTGGACATTCTCTTTAATCACGACCTTTCTTTTCCCTTTGTCATTCTCATTCTCATTAGTCTTAACCTCCAGTGGTGCAAAGACCCTACCACTTCTAGTGATACCTCCGGCCCCAACTATATTCTCAACCGACGAACTTCCATCTGTATACGCTGTCCATTCCTGCCTTTGCCCATTACAGAACACCTCTCCCCCATAATTCCACGGGATAGCTCTAGTGCTCTCGTATGGCACAGGTCCAGGTACAATAATGATAACCGGAGCCGGCCTAGCAGGCGCTGAAATATTGATTGTCCGGTATGAACGAAGATTATAGCAACTTCGTTTCCATCATTACTCCCTTTATTCTCAGCATCTTCTTTCATAATTCTATCAAATTGCAAACAACCCTCATCCATCATTCTATGAACACACTTTCTCAAAAGATCGCAACCCTCAGGCTGCACTTCACACTCTGAGCAGTCAAGAGAACAACTTGGAAACAACCCCTTCTTCAACAAACTAGCCTTCACAAACCCCAGTGGAGTCTTCAAATCCCCAACATCTGTTACCAGATTTAGCTTCTCCCCCTCAATAATGGCATTGGCTCCTGCCTCCCCATGATCCGGCATTAGGTTCTGATTCACATTAGGCCCATCATTGGTGAAGTTGATAGCTTTGGAATCAAGCAGATCCTGTAATTTGTGCTTGAAGGCTTTGCAATGGTCAATATCATGGCCCGGGGCACCTGAGTGAAAATCAAAATGAGCATTCGCATCGTAGCCAGGAGGTGGCGTACCCGTGAGAGGAGCCAAAGTCCTCTTCTGAACCAATTGTAACTGCAGCAAATGTTGTAATAACTGAGAATACGGCATCGGAGGATTCGCGAACTGTCTATCAAGCATTCTGGGTCTAGCAGCATAAGGCCGTAGAACATTGACTTGTTACTGAGCTGCGGCCGGGATATTTACCGTAGCCACATGTTGATGATAACAGGACTGAGCTCTACCTTTACCCTTGTGAGAAATAGCGTTTGTGTCCCCTTCCCTTCTCTTAGGGTTCGCCGAATATGGTTTCTTTGTTCCTCCCGAAGAGGATTCACCACCATTTGGAATCTTTCCAGACTTAATTCCACTTTCGACTCTCTCACCAGCAATTAGCAGATCCAAAAACCCTGCAGACATGCAGCCTATCAACTTCTCAAAGTACACACCAGGCAGCGAGGCCATGAATAGGTCGATCAACTCCCTTTCAACCATAGGGGGATGTACTCATACAGCTAGATCCCGCCACCTCTGGGCGTATTCCTTGAAGCTCTCAGTACTTTTTTGTGACAAGCTCTGTAATTGTACCTTGTTTGGGGCCAAATCACTATTATACTGATAGTGATGCACAAAAGCTTTGGCCAATTCTCTCCAGCTGCAGATATGAGTTCTCTCAAGTCCCATATACCACTCCAAAGACGCCCTTGTCAGAATGTCTTGGAAAAAAAATGCATTAGCAGCTTTTCATCATTGGAATAAGCAGACATTTTCCTGAAATACGCCCGAATATGCACTCTTGGACAGGTCGTCCCTTTATATTTGTCAAAATTGGGCACCTAGAATTTGGGAGGAATCCTGACTCCAGGAACTAGACCAAGATCAGACATATCAAGGGCCCAAAAAGTTCTGATTCTCAAAAGATTTCATCTTCTCCTTGATCAGTTTAAACCTTCGGTTAGCTTCAGTCGGTAAACCCCCTCCATATCTCTCATGGAAAACACATCATCCTGGTTATCTTCCCAATTAGGGCCAGCAGCCCCGTGCACAGCGCACACACTTCCATTACCAGCAACATTACCATTCTCATTCGCAGCTCCTCCGTCCGGAGGTATGACAACAGTAGGGATACCCTGTGGGATAGATCCACTGATCGGTGGAGGAATAACACCATCTTCTCCGTGCAAAATGCCCTCTTCATCAATCCATGCTATCAACGGTTGGACCAACATTCTTAACTGTTCCTGCCCACTAGCAACAGTCTGCATCAACTCCATGAACTGAGCCATGCGAGCCCTGACTTCTTGCAACTCGGCTTGAACCTGATCCATTACCTTTTGCTGATTCCTTCGAGTTGAATACCTGTGGAAATTGAACTCCTCAATCCTGTTACTAAAGAAAACCAAACAGAGTCAGGAACAAAAGCCCACTGAGAACACCTGCGATGCAAATGAAAATGCAAGATGCAAACATGTATACATGCAACAGGGAAATTTCCCCCTGATTCTAGTTCCGAGAATAACAGGACGACAATGGAGAACCCATAAACAAGCATAGAGTAAGAACCTCACATATAAAGGATGAACAGCCAAACAAGTAGCGTACATGCATACCACGGAGTACAAACGGAATGACCTCAACCAACAAGCCTGGTGATGGTCAATACAATAGCAACAACAAGCTACAAAGAAATAAAAAACATCAAGTGCGGCGCCAAGCCCGAAACTCCTCTAACAACTCCTGCGTCTCAGGATGGTCCGGTCTAGTGAGCAACCCCTGGATGAGTAGCTCCCGCTGGCTAATAGTGCACTGTAGATCCTCAACGTAGACTTCTTCCAAACTGCGCCTCTTCGAATCAGCCCTCAGCTTGTAGTCCTTCAAGGTCGCAAGTGCTTCATTCAGCCGGCAATCACTATCACATTTGAGTGAAGCTTCAGTCGAAATCTTCTCATCTCTCACTCTGAGCTGAGCCTTTAGCTTGACAATCTGTTGTTTCAACCATCTTCACGTGCTTTGTTATTGGTGAGGGTTTCATTCCACTGCTCTTTGAACTTCGAAATCTCCAGATAAGCGTTGTCTAATTCTTTCTTCTTGGAAGCGAGAACATCACTAACAACTTTGAGATCTAAACCCAAATGCTCTCGAGAACTAGTTTGCTTAGTCAAATCCGTACCCAACCTATTCACAAGCTCAGTCTGTCTCTTCAAGGAATAGTTGCTTCACCCTTCTCGCGCCGAAGCTGAGTAATCTCTTCTTCCAACTTCTCATTAGCCTTTCGCAACTCTTCTTTTTCAGTCCACAACTGGTTGTACTTCTGAAGTCCATAGTGGTAGGTTCCTCAATCATAAGAGGATACAGAGGCTCAACAGAAGGAAATGGCATCAGGAACTTTGCAGCTCTATCACGAATCCAAGTCAGATAAGGGTCATAGGCTCTATTATTACTCTTCCCCAATAATGCCTTCCCTTTCCTGTGAATACTGCTCCAAGCATGCTTCACTCTGGATAAGGTATCACCTCCAACAATCTGGTGAGATACAGAGATTCATGTATCTCCTCTTCCTTCGGAGGATCTCTCAAGCGTACCCAAACTTCCTAACCAACAAGGATGGGTTATAGTTGATGCATCCTTTCTCCCGACCAAAGGGACGCTAGGAAATCCACCGCAACTATAATTAATCTCTGTACCAAGCATATCCCTATCAAACCAGGTAATGTTCTCTGCAGACAAACCCATCAACCTCTCTGGCCATTCTGATGTACTGGCTGTAGTGACAAACGAACCTGTCTTGGGAATATGACTAGCAAACCATCTGTACAACAAAGGAACACAGCAGGATACGTTCTTTCCTCTCCAATTCTCATTCTTGTGGTGAATAGAATGATAGACGTCGCCTAGCAGCATGGGTATCGGATTTTTAGAAGCAAATATATATAAAGCATCAGATCCAAATCCCTTCAGATCCAAAATCCCTTCAGATCGGTCCCCAGAGTCGACAACCCTCAGATCCTAAATCCCTTCAGATTCTAAGGACCGGAAAGGAAATCATAAAAGAGAATCTCGTCTGAGCGCGAATTTCATGGGAACTTGTACCTGCTAAGCAAGCAGGTCCACCACTACTCTCCACTACTAATGCTATATTGTACTCGAGCCCGAGTCCGGCTTATCTCTAAGTGGAACATTCCCTCCCCACAGCACAACAATAATGATATATACAATGTTGAAAGTAAATGCAGGAAAATAAAGATAAAGCACATATATACAACCCCCAAAGACAAACAAACAAGCGCTAGGATTGACTCGCATAGGGGATGATCTAGTCCCCAGCAGAGTCGCCAGCTATCGTAACTGCGAAAAACACCCGGCGGAAAATAGAAGAGTCGCCATCTTTCGTTATTTATCCCAAAGAGAGGGAAAGGAAACATCGGAAAAACCTAACAAAAAAGGAAAAGACAAGGTCATCACAACCAAGTCCTGGTTCGGGAGTCGGTTACGCAAGGGGAAGGTATGAGCACCCCTCATGTCCTTCGTACTCGACGGGATCCATGTTTGTTGTCTATCTAAGGGTGTGTTAATCTATCTAACTAAGGCTCACAGGTCAAAAGGAAAGAAAAAGAGACTCGGCAGATCATCACCGCTCTGTGCCTATGTATACCTCGTGCAATGGGAAAGTCAGAGTCAACGTAGTTCGGCCAACTACGGGTGAAAGGTGGGGGAAGGTTGCTCGCCAAGACATCGCGTCTTGTGCCTACGTATCCTCATCTGGTATGAGAAATAAGAGAAAATATAGTTCGGGCTAACGAGAACACCGGTTGGTTCAATATGTTTTACCCGAGTAGGGTTAAATCTTCGTTCTAGCAGTTAGGGACGATGCCTGTTTGCGATAGAACCAAAGCTTAACAACACTCTTTTTATGAAAAAGGTTTTCCATTATTAAGATCCCGAAGGATAAAAAAGGTTTGAACTTTGTTTTTTGAAGTTTTCTAGAGAAGAAGTGCATTGAGTATTGTTTGTAATTCATGTTGCACTAAAGACTATGACTTAGGAGCAAATGCATCGCATATCATCCTAAGGGTGTACACTAAACACTCTAGATAATTGAGAGGAGCCACTCAATCACCATTTCCCAAATACTTAAGGCTCGTAACGTACAACATTCCTTAACCTTTATTAAGTGTTTTGAAATTGTTTGAAGATGGGAAGAGAAAGGACACACTAAAGGGAGACTAACTCAAACCTAGTAGTTGTCATGCAAAGTGTACCTATAGTTGAGGTAAAAGGGAATTCTACCTAATGTTGTCATACATGGTTCAAGTCCTAAGGTCTATCATAATCTCAAGAGATTAGAGGTCCTATGGGAACATGGCAAAGGAAGACAAAAGAAGAAGGAAGCATGAAATAACATGAAAGAAGAAAGAATGCATATGCAATGCAACGTACAAGCAAAGGGAGGAAAAGTGTAGGGTGAAAACCTCCACAAGCACATCTCAACCTTTAATAATGCAAGAAGGAAGATGCAAGAAGAACGCAATAAGAGCAAGCGAACATGAACATGAAAGCACATCATCACTTTGACAACACATACAAACATGTGTATCCAAGCGGAAAACGAATGCGTGTCGATGAAATCCCGATTAAACAATCAAAACAGCGACAAAATGTCCAAAGCATTGCACTCCTGATGCATCATATTGATCTACGATGATCCGATGTGAAACGGTACTCAAACGAACAAGAAAAACAACAAAATAGACATGCTGGCACAATGTTAATTGGTTAACACTGGAGGTTAATCGGTTAACCTGTGCAAAATGTTTGAAAATCATGAAATTTGTACATGTTAATCGGTTAACACCAGGCGTTAACCGATTAACACCTTGAAAACTTTGAAAAATTTGAATATCTGTAATGGTTAATCGATTAACCAAATGTATTAATCGATTAACACTATGCCAACAGCAGAAAAACAGCAACAGAACAACATTTTCAGCAAATAAGCACTTATCCGATCAATCGGATGATCGCATAATCACTTAATCACGAAATTAAACCAACAAATCATGATTCAAACAGCTTATGAACAAATTAACACAGCAAAATAATGGATCAAACGGATCGAATCCATCAAAACTCAATCAAATATGAAAATCCACATGATTATGCAAATAAGCTAAAAACAGATTCGAATCAAGAATTTCCAACCTATGAAGCGGAGATTTGCTCCGATTAGTGTTGATTCGCTGGAAATAAGTCGATCAAAGCAAGAAAACCATAGATTCTTCGAGATCCAAGTATGTTCTTGTTGTAGGAGTGAGGATTCACCAAGATCAAGCTAAAATAAGCCAAATAACCACTTCTGAAATCACTTCCAAGTTCAGATCCAATTTTGCACGAAAATTGGATGAAGAAATTCATTCAATAGAGAGAATGGATGAAGGTTTAGCTCTTAGAAATCAAGGATTCCAATGAAGAATCAATGATTTCAATGAGAAGAGCTTTGGTGAGGGTTTTGGAGAATGGAAATTGAGAGAGAATTTGAGAGAATTAAGGTGATTTTGAAAATGAGAGTGAATTATGAGAGATTAGATTGCTTTGGTTTGGAATGGATCACTTAAATATCACTTAGCTTGGATCCAAATGAGAGGTTTGGATTATGTTTGTGAAATTGTGGATTGGAATTAGGAAAGGGAATTTGGAGGGAAAATGAAATTAACCACAATTCAAATATGTTCTAGATCCTTCCCAAAGTGAAATCAGGTTTGCACATGACCAAAATTGGACCCCAAATGGCTTGCATTGAAAATTCACGTGCAGAGGCAAAATCTACATTGGTTAATCGATTAACCATATAGGTTAATCAGTTAACCCCTTCAAAACTTCATATTTGACCTGATTATGACTTGGTTAATTGATTAACCATATTGGTTAATCGGTTAACACCTTCAAATTTGAATTTTGGCGCCTTTTGGAGGGAAATTTGCCGTTTGCCCGTTTCTTGCTGTTTTGAGCTCTGTTACACTTTTGAAAGTTGCTCTTGAACGCTGTAACCATGAGAATTCTTTTGATAGCCTGAATGCTGCTTCCTGAGCTAAAATACCCTACGAAATAAAAAAAATCGGTCGCTCGGCCATTGGCAAGATAAATGCCAAGACTCTGACGTTTGTTATTCAGTATCTTGCACTAAAATGAGTTTGAGCCACAGGAACACCCTGATCCCATGTCTCCAAGAACGAATGCTATGCAAAAGCAAAAATGTGAAAATGCAAAGAAACAAAAGCCCAATACCGCTAAAACGAAAGGCAAATTTTGGGGTGCTACACTTCAACCTGACAATCTGCTGACGAAGCCGTCTTCTCTTTCTTTGTTGTTAGTCAAGATAGCATTCTACTGAGTGTTGAACTTTGATATCTCTAGATGTGCTTTCTCTAACTCTTCTTCTTATCCTGAGAATATCACTGGCACTCTTCAAGTCTCGACTTACTCGCTCTCGGGCGCGAATCTCTCCAGTCAGTTCTCTACCCATCTTATTCAGAGTCTTGTCTGCTTCTTGACATGTAGGCAGCTTCATTCTTTTCATTTCTAAGCTGAATAATCTCCTTCTCCACTCTTCGTTCACTTTGCGTAGTTTTTCCTTTTTAGCCCACAACACTTTGCGTAGTTTTTCCTTTTTAGCCCACAACTGATTGTACTTCTGGATATTGTCGCTTGCGCGAAAATAAGGTGCCGACACAACAGAAGAGTCGCCACCTTTCGTTATTTATCCCTCAGAGCGGGAAAGGAAACGATCGGAAAAACCTAACGAAAAAGGGTAAGACAAGGTCATCGCAACCATTGTCTGGATTCGGGAGTCGGTTACGCAAGGGGAAGGTATTAGCACCCCTCACGTCCGTCGTACTCGACGGGATCCTCGCTTGTTTGGTTTACTTGGACGGGTTGGTTTTATTCTATCTACCTATCAAGGCTGGCTGAAAAAGAAAAGAAAATGACTCGGCAAAGCGTCGCGCTTTATGCCTACGTATTCTCATCAGAGAATGAGAAATCAGAGTCAACGTAGTTCGGCCTACGAAGGATTATGGGGGAAGGTAGCTCGCCAAGACATCGCCATCTTGTGCCTACATACTCTCAACAGGTATGAGAGATCAGAGTTCACGTAGTTCGGGAAACTACGGTTTATTTCCTGTCTTTTACGAAAGAAGTGTTTTTTTATTGTGTTTGCGATTTCAACCGCACTAGAGACTATGACCTGAGAGTGAATGCGTCGCATGTCACCCAAAGGGTACCATACTAAACATCCAGACCGTGGAAAAGAAACTCTCCCACAACCCTTTCTCAGATAGCTTAAGGCTCGTAACGTACGAAAGAAATCATTCATGATTACTGTATCTTAAACTGTTTTGAGATGAGAAGAGAACAGGCCCAACTAGGAGGGAGACTATCAAGTCCTACTGTTATCATGCCATGGATTCATCCTATGGTTGAGGTTTGAACATGGAACTCCTAGAAGTTGTCATGCATAGGTTTCAACCTAAAATTCTATCATCAAATCCTTATCAAAGGAAATGAGAGTCCTAAGGGATCATGTCAATGATACACCGAAACAGACAAAGCATCAGCTTAACAGTAAAATGCATGCAATGCAAGTGAGGGAGGAAATGTGTGTGGGGCTTCAGCCTCCACAAGCTCATCTCAACCTCAAGCCAGAATGGATAACAGTAATCATACTGAAATATAAACAACATGCTATCAAGCAATAAACAGTAAACTGCAATCATACAGATAAAATGAAATAAAATGCCATCAGGCAAACAAACCACATGGGCAAGGGAGCTGGGCTCTACCGAATACCCGCAAGCAAAGCCACACAGTAACAATACAAGCAGAGGGAGCAACTCAACCTCTAGTGTAATCATGCTCCTAGATTCTACTTATTCTAGTTATGAACTTATTTTAATGCATCAAACAAGTCAAACAAAACACAGCAATACAGAAAAGAAAAAGAAGAGAAACAGATCAACTCCTCTCTCAACTTCAAGCTTCAGCTTTTCCAACAGCAACTCAGTCTTCAGACTTCAATCACTCTTGACAAACATCAGTTTGCTTTTCCAGGTTTCAACCCTACAACATAAGTCTCAACTTATCTTCTCCTTTTAAGCTTCAGCTTCTTGATCAGCTCCACCTTCAGGCTTCACCTAATCTTCAGGGATCTTCAAGTATCAACTTGCTCTTGTTGCTCTTCAAGCTTCAGCTGGAATGGCAATACTCAAAGATTCATCCTCTTCAATACTCTTCAATGAAGTCTTCATCTTCAAGCTCAGGCTCAGCATCTCTCAAGACAATCAAACCAGAGAAAAATCACTTACTGGATAAGCTGGGGGATATTGAACTGCTTATTTGACCACCAAAGGTGACCTATAAGGGTTCAACATCAAAGGGCTGGTTCCCTCAAAAGTTCTACTCCCTAGGTACATCACTTATCCCTCCAAAGGAGAGAGGTGTATACCATGGAAGGACTTTGAATCACAGGGAGGAATGGAGGTGACAGATACCATCCATGTTTGAGAAAGAAGTTATCTACATCTAAACTCTTCCTAATCCCTAACCCTAAAACAACAAAAAAGGAAATAAGACAAAGCTCTCAAGCTCCTCAATGCATCTTCAAGTCTTTTACTATGCTCCTCAATGCTCCTTAGAACAAGATCAAGCTCTCCAAGCCCACAAAGCAAAGCAACTAAAGCAAACATGCCCTAAAGGCAACACAAACAATCAACCAATACAAAAATCAACTAAAAATAGCATACTATTATATTAAATCCTAATATAATTTCTAAGGGATCCTACATACCTACCCTTAATACCCATATATGCCCCATAGTCTAAATTGTCCTAAAAACCCAAAATCTAAAGTTATTATGGACCTATGTTGAAGTTTTAACCTAATTCTACACAACCTAGAATTATCTAATCAAAACTATCCTAAAAATCATCACAAAAATATGGGATTAATCCAGGGGGAACCTAAAGCATATATCTAATTATCTTAAAAATAATGAATTAAAAATATTAAGGGAGCTACCTAAACTAAATTCTACAAAATCATTGATCAATATAAAAGAATTAAAAAGCAATAAAAGAAGAAAATATGCAAAAAATATTAAAATGCATGAAATGAAAAATATTTTTATTTTATATTTTTCTAGACAAAAATATAAAAAGGGAGAAAAAACTCCCATTAAAAAATATTGATTTTTCAATTTATTATGATTTTCTAAAATATGAAATAAAATGGTGAAAAATAAAATGAAAACATGAAGCATGGGGTGCAGGAAGAAATGATGTGCAGTTCATTTTATTGATGGGCCCAGACTAGGGGGTCTGAAAAGTAAAGCGCCTAAGCCCAGCATTTAATCAGAAAAACAAATAATAAAACAAAAGAAAAAAGAAAAAGAGCGGTGCAGATAGAAGCAATATTCAGTTCATTTTGGATTTGGGCCTCACAGGGGTGGGGAATATCATTGATTCACTAAGCCCAACACGCCAGGTTTAATGAAACGCGGCGTTTCATTAGTTTCAGAATTTCCCTCTAAAATTCAATTGAATGTCGTCCATTGGATCAGTCTTTGGGTCAAGGTCAGCGCGTGCATCCAAGGGCTTGGAGATCGTCTTCAACCTTGGATTAGGGTTTCCTGAAATTTCCATGAAACTCAGCTTCCATGCACCAAACTTCTACCAACTCGTGTGGCCTCAAATCAGCACCAAATCTCAAAATGTAAAACACAAAGTTGATCCATTTTTCACCCTGATCACGCCTATGGTCTTAGTTTTCACTGAAACGATCTCTACCATGCAACCCGAAGGTGAATCTAAACCAATCTCAAAATATGACCAAACTTCAACTTTAACCAAACTTAAATTTCTTTATATCAGAATGCTCCTTGCATTACACTAATCAAAATCAGCTATTAAACTTGCATTAATACTCACTAAATCACACGTTCTTGCTCCATCAAGAAATGACATCCATGAATGAAACTTCACCAATTACTCCCAAAATCATCAGAATTGATCACCTAATTGTCTCTAACAATTCTAAACTAATAACTTAACCTAACCATGCCTAGATTATGAGATGAAAGGGATTTCGCAAACCTGGCTTCTTGATATGGTAGATGATGAAACCCTTGCTTTCAAGGCTTGAAACTCTTCAAGAATGGTCCTTGGATGATGACAACTCTACTGTTTGCAAAAGATTGGAGGGAGAGAGCTTGTACTTCAAGATTCAATGTGAATGGCTTCTTTGCAAATACAATGTGAACACCTTCAATTCTCCATCAATGGAGCTTCAACTCAGTATGAACACACTCAGAAGGATCTATGGAGAAGGTTTGTGAAGAAAAATGGGATGGCAATGAAGAAGAATGAAGAGCTTGAATGTGATTTGCAATGGAGGAATTTGGATTTCACTCTCTCTTCTTTACACCAATTAACACCAACCTTGCATCTGAGCAAGTTGCAATGGTTATATAGAATGGTTTAGAACAGTCTAGAACTCCCTAGAACAATCCAATGAGAAATTCATCTTTTCATGTCATGGTATTTTGAATTCTCATTCTCCTTACATGGTATCTCATGCCATATGCCTTGTAACCTTAGTAACCAACTTGAATTTATCCCCACATGATATTTTGGATGAGTTACAATGCATAACCAATGTGTTTATTGAGTTTTTCCTTGTTTTGGTTTGGTATCTTAAGATGCAAGTAATCAAATTCCAAAGAAGCCCTATGATGCAAGCCTCAAATCAAAATTGTGGCTGAACCATTGTTCTTAGAATGTCATTTGGAGTCAAAATGACCTATTACATGACATGGTTTGGACTTATAACTTGGGATTTCCATTTTTCAAATTCACTTTAATTAACTTATGCCTCATTTTTAGGCCATTTTTATCACTTTTTGATAAAAGCCTTTTCAACATCTCATGACCTCCCTATTAGCCTTAAAACATCATTCTAAGTAAGTTTGATGTTGAAGATTTTTCCATTTGAAGCTTGGAAGTAGGAGATATGGCCTTATGCTTGAAATGACCTATAACTTCCAAATGACCAAAATGCCCTTGGTTTGTCAAAGCCATAAGTTGAGTTCTACAAATCCTATGAAGGACTTATAGTACTATCTAGAAATCTAAGAAGATTCTCTTCAACATTCATGTTGACCAAGAGTTCATAGGAATCATCCTACTAGGGCAAAAGTTGTCTGCAAGTTGGGTGACTTTCAAGGACCCAGATTCACATACCTCAGATGACCTGTAATTTGTCAAAACCATAACTTGAGCTCCATAAATCCTATCAAGGACTTCTACTACTCAAATTAAAGCTAAGAACAAGCTCTACAACATTCATGTTTTGGGGAAGATGAGATGACAATCACATCTTGAGCTAAATTGCCTTGAAGATAGGGATCAAACTAGGGGATTTTACACCGTCAATCCTTAGAAACCCTAGCTTGAAACCTCTCAAACTACTCAATCATGATGAGTTGGTCTAGGAATCATCCTTATAGTATCTCAATACATCATTCCATGATCACATGGCTCTTGGATTAGGTCTCAACCCTCTCCAAATCATCAGTTGACCTAGGGTTGACCCAGTCAAAACCCTAATTCCACCACTCATGGTTGAATCTTCTGAATTCTTGTACAGTGACCTCTCTAGGCTTCATGATGGCTTTCAAGACATATCATAAGCTTTCTCAAAGCTTAAAGTTCATCCTCATAGTCTCAGAATCATCTGAGGAGCTCCCACAACTCTCAAGTCATGAGGCACACAACCTTGGTTTCAACCAATTCCTCTGAGGATCTCCTGAGTTCTCTGACAAAGGTATCAACCTTTGAACATTGAAATAACTTTCTTGGCTAGCTTCAAAGCCTCACATAACTCTTGATGGGTAAATAATTGTTGGTCAAATTTTGGGGTGCAACAGATATCAACTGTCGTCGGTTCTTCTACTACCAAAGGACACAATGGCTCCCTAACTGGGAAGGGTAGCAACAACCTCTCAACTCTCTCTTGGACCCATTCAACATATGACCTATAAGCTCTGCAGTTGCTTTTTCCCAAGGAAGATTTTCCTTTGCGGTGAATTTTACCCCAAGCTTTTTCCAATCTAATTAAGGTCTCATTGTCAACTAAACCAGTGAAATACAGAGATTCCCGTATTTCTTCTTCCCTCGGAGGTTCTCTTAGAGCGTAACCAAAATGTCTGATGGAGAGAGCAGGGTTATAATTAATGCCACATTTCCTCCCAATCAAAGGAACATTGGGGAAGTTCCCACAGCTGTAGATAATCTCCATACCCAACAGGTCTTTGTTAAACCATACAATATTCTCTAATGTTAAGCCTATAAGCCACTCTGACCAATCAACAATATCTGAGATGTCAACAAATGGCCCAAACCTAGGTAAGTGATCCACAAACCATCTGTATAGAAGAGGTGCACAACATGAGACACTCTTCCCTCTTTGGTTCTCATTCTTGTAGTGGATATAATGATAAACATCACCCAAGAGTGTTGACACAGGATTCTTAGAAGCAAAAATATGGAAGGAGTCCAAGTCAACAAAATATGGGATATTAGCAAACAATATTATACCATAGACACAGAGGGCCAAGATTGCATTGAAGACAAACTAACATCCCTCCTTTGCAAAATGCTGAGCTTTGCTCACCAAGAATGGTAATGGGAAGCCAGGTACTCCATTCCTCCAAACCATCTTTCCATCCAGCTCAGAAATTCCCAAATAGAGAGAATTTGCAAGCTTTGTCAAGTTAGGCTCTGCTTCAGAATGGTAGGAAGGCATTTGTTCTAAGACTGGAACTCTTAGCAGCATGGAAAATCTTCCAAAGTAGGCAGCAATACATATCCTGGGAAGGTGAAACATCGCAGCTGAGGATCATAAAACTAAAGCAGTGTATGAAGACTGTTGTACCCCAAAATTTGCCCAACCTTAACTGGCTTTTGTTTCTTTGCATTTTGCATTTTTTCGCATATCATAACATTTTCTCTCGAGGCATTCCTGTGGCTCAGGTTCATTTCGGCGTAAAAGACTGAACAACGAACAGCGGGCATCAGAGGCTCGAGCATTTATTTTTCCCAGCGGTCAGGCGGCCGATTTTATTTTATTTTGCAGGATAACGGCAGTTCAGAAGGTAGCACTCAGGCTCATGTCAAGTATTTTTACAGTGATAATGTTCAAGAACAAGGTTCAGAAGCTTAACAGAGCTCCAAACAGTTGAAACAGGGTTTTAACCCAAAATTGAGGCCAAGTATGTTCCCAACATCATTTAATATCTAATCATGAAGTTTTTTGACCAATTTATCAAGAGTTGAGAAGTAATCGAAAAGTTGGGGAATTAAGGTTTTGAAAAGGGCAAAGCCATAACTCCTTAACCACACAAGGGTTTTTGACCTAGTATCAAGAGGAATGAGTTCCTAATTGTAGTACCTAATTGGGGCTTTCTAAAAATTACAAGTGTGTTCCATAACTCTTCCTGGTTAGATAGAACCGAGGTCCACAAGTTGGCAAAAACTCGCATTGGCAAAACTAGGTCAGCACGCGTTGTTTGATTCCAAAACCTCTCCAAATTGATGCTAATCAAAGATTAAGCCTCATTTATGATGTTTATATTGATAATTAACATTTTTAGATCAATTCCCACGAAAATGGCACAAAGATCAAAGGAAATCATTATTTAATGCAAGTTGCAAAAGTGAATAGTAAAGAAAGAGAAAAAAGGTGGCTACCCTTGTCAAATCATCAACTTTAATTCAACAAGTCACCTCCTATCCTATCAATTATGATGAAAAAAATCTATGGGGCATGTAAAATATCTTAGTAGAGTGGCTTAAAGACAAAGATGAAAATTGCATTGGAAAACTCAAAGATTTTCATGATGGAAGGTTAAAATTGGCAATTTGCTTCACTTTTACCCATACCTTGATCCAAGGCTTTTGGCTATAAATAGAAATCACTTTCTACATCAAAAACACACAAGTTTCATGCTAGAAACCAGCTAAAACTCCATTCCTTACTCAATGGCAAGTTTTTGCAAAATTTCATTAAGTTTCCAAAATCCCTCAAAATCTACTTTTGTAAAACACCTTTCAAAACCATTTCCAAACTTCTTCCAACTCAAGAAACACTTCAAACACATCAAATATGATATATTGAAGCTATATAAATCACTTCCATATTTATGTAACAAGGTTCTAGTGAGTTGGTCTTTGAAATCTTTGGATTTTGGAGATTTTCCTTCATTTACAAGGCATTTCGTCCACTAGCTTGCTTGGAGGTTGTTTGGAGCATCTATTCATCATCCTAGGAGCTTTCAAGATCTATGGTTTTCTTATTGCTTAATCTTTCTTCAAGAGGTAAACCTAAAACTCATAAATGTGAACTTTCCATTTGCATTTCACATGCTACCATGACTGTTTTTAGGGTTTTTACCATGATGTTCTTAAACTTTTTCAACTTGTAACTTAATTTTTTTTGTGATATTGATCTTTTATTATTTACACATGTTTGATGGTTTACATATGATATCCTTTACCTTTACCCTTTAATCCTAAGCATAGGATTGGAGTCGTCGTGCTCTATTTAGCGTCCCGCCGTGGACATTCTTTACCTTTTATCCTAACCTTAGGATTGGAGTTGACGTGCTATATTTAGCGTCCCGCCGTGGACATCCTTAACCCTTTACCCTAACCTTAGGATTTGAGTCGCCATACTCACTTTTTCGTCCCGCCGTGGACATTCTTACACCTTCCTAACCTTAGGATTGGAGTCTCCGTGCTCTATTTAGTGTCCCTCCATGGACATTCTCTCCCCTTTATCCTAACCTTAGGATTAGAGTCTCCGCGCTCTATTTAGCGTCCCGCCGTGGACATCCTTTACCCTTTATCCTAACCTTAGGATCTGAGTCGCCGTACTCATGTTTAGCGTCCCGCCGTGTATATTCTCTACCATAACAATCTCAACGTAGATTCAGGAGTCGCCGCACTCCATGTAAGTATTTCCTTATGAGTGCTTGCATCCCTATGGAACCTTGACCACAGTCAAGAGTTCCTTACCCCTAATCAGGGAACTACGGTTGCTCTGATTCCATTCCTGTCAGGATACGTAGGCACGAGATGCGATGTCTTCGCGAGCAAACTTCGTATATACTTTATATCTTTCCCCTTAGCATATTTCCTTTAGCAAGCAAACTTTAGCAAACACAAATGTTAAAGTTTTCTCAATTTCGTTGAGTATTCAGACTCCGGTCAATTTCGTTGAGCATCCAGGCTCCGACTATTGCGTCAAGTATCCAGATTCCGGCATGTTGAAATAGTTTTCTCAATTCACATGGTTTTCAGACTCTGGCGAGTGTCTTGGTGGTATTTTTGTGTTACGTTGAGCATCCAGGCTCTGGTTTGTTACGTTGAGCGTTCAGGCTCCGGTCCCTACGTTGAGTATTTGGGCTCCGGCAAATTTTGTTGGCTCATTCCGGTCATTGAATAGCCAGGGTCTGACAATTTAATGTGTTACCCTTCAGTCTACATGGTATCTAGGCCATGGCGCAACTTTTGATGGGTGTATTCGTCCTACTATGTTTTCCCTAAGCAAAATTACTCGGTTGAGTTTCTCTTCCCCGACGGGGTATTCAAGGCGTTATCATGATCAGTTATCTCTGGAGATTTTTATCCCCAACCAGAGTTTGCAGTTTATTTCTGTAGCTGGAAAATTTCCGGGTTCTTTGGTATTCAACTGTCTTTTACCTTGATTGGTTGAAAGTCGTTCGCTTTTCACCCAGTCAGGTCCAAGTCGCTTGAATAGGGGCAGCTGTTGTACCCCAAAACTTTCCCAACCCTAACTGGCTTTTGTTTCTTTGCATTTTGCATTTTTTCACATATCATAGCATTTTCTCTCGAGGCATGGGGTTGAGGCATTCCTGTGGCTCAGGTTCATTTCAGCGTAAAAGACTGAACAACAAACAGCGGGCATCAGAGGCTCGGGCCATTATTTTGCCCAGCGGTCAGGTGGCCGATTTTATTTTATTTTGCAGGATAACGGCAGTTCAGAAGGCAGCACTCAGGCTCGTGTCAAGTATATTTACAGTGATAATGTTCAAGAACAAGGTTCAGAAGCTTAACGAAGCTCCAAATAGTTGAAACAAGGGAAATGTGCAGATTTCCCTCCAAAAGGCGCCAAAATTCAAAATTTGAAGGTGTAACCCGATTAACCTATATGGTTAATCGATTAACCAAAGTGAAATCAGGCCAGATTTGAAATTTTAAAGGTGTTAACCGATTAACCTATATGTTTAATCGATTAACCAATGCAGATTTTGCCTCTAGACGTGAATTTGCAGTGCAGAGCCATTTGGGGTCCAATTTTGATCACTTGAATTCAAATTTTACACTTGGGAAGGATCTAGAACCTATTTGGAATTTGATTAATTTCATTTTCCCTCCAAAACCCCATTCCTCATCCTAAACAAAAATTCACAAACCAACTTCCAAGCCTTTCCTTTGGATCCAAACCTAGGTGATATTTAAGTGATTCACTCCAAACCAAAGCTAGCCAATCTTCATTTTTCACTCTCATTTTTCAGAATTCATCTCAATTCTCTCAAATTCTCTCTCAATTTACCAATTCCAAAACCTTAACTCAAAGTTCTTTTCCATTGAATTCTTTGAATCTTCCTTAGAATCAATGAATTCTTGAGCTCAAACTTCTATCCATCATCTCCATTGAAGTGATTTCACCATCCAATTTTCGTGCACAATTGGATTTGAATCTGGAAGTGATTATTTGGCTTATTTTAGATTAATCTTGAAGGATATCCATTGCTACTACAAGAATTGGTGTGGATCTTGAAGTATTCTGGACTTCTAGCATCAGATCTTTTCAATTACAGTTGAATCAACACTAACCGAAGCAAATCTTTGCTCCGAAGGTTGGATCCGAATCTGTTTTTAGCTTATTTTCTTTAATCATGTGGATTTTCATCTTCGATTGAATTTTGGTTAATTTGATTCGTTTGATTCTTGATTTGGTTTTGTTAATCTGTTTACATGTTGTTTGAATCATGATTTGCTGGTTTAATTTCCTGCACAATTGATTGTGAGATCATGTGGAAGTTTGCCTAAATGATAAGTTGTTGTTAAGTGCTTTTCTGCTGCTGTTTACTGTTGTTGGAGCAGTGTTAATCGGTTAACCTATATGGTTAATCAATTAACTAACTCAAACTTTCAAATTTTCAAACATTTTCAGGTGGTTAATCGGTTAACGCATACGGTTAACCGATTAACACTGTTCCAGCAGGCCTGTTTTGCTGTTTTGCTTGCTTGTTTGAGTACCGTTTTGCTTCGAATCATCGTAATTCAATATGATGCATTAGAAGTGAAATGTTTTGGGATATATGTCGCTGTTTCGATTGTATAATCGAGACTTCGCTGACTCGTGTTTATTTTCCACTTGGATGCACACTTATTTGTTGTTGTTCGAAGTGATTGTGTGCTTGCATGTTCATGTTCGCTTGTTGTCCCGCATTTCTTTACTTTGTGTGCATTCTTTTACAACATTAATAAAAGGTCGAGATGTGCTTGTGGAGGTATTTACCCCACACTTTTTCCTCCCTTTGCTTGTGTGTTGCATTGCATATGTATTCTCGCTTTTTTTTTCGTATTTGCATGCCTTCTTGCATTTCTATGTTGCATTGCATACTTTGCTTGTTTCAAAGAGGTCGAGACGCGCTTGTGGCGGCTGCTGCCCCGCACTTCGTTTCCTCCATCTTTGCATGTTTATCTTTCATGTGTGCATCTCTTGCTTGTGATTGAATTTACTTGGTTCTTTCTTGTGCTTTTTGCCATGATCGCTATAGGGTTCCTAGTCCCTCCGTTTAGGATGGGAGTAGGAGAGACATTAGGTGTTCAATCCAAGCATGCTAACATTAGGGTAGATGTTCCCCCTCTTTAATCCAAACCTTAGGTCCACTTTGCATGACAACGTTAGGGCCGAGTTTCCCTTAGACCTTCTGTGCGTCTCTCTTCTCATCTCAAAACAATTCTAACTCATCTAATAAATGCGATGAACGTTGCACGCTACGAGCCTTAATCTACATGGGGAATGATGAGTGAGGGGTCTCCTCTCGCTTATCTAGAGTGTTTAGTGTACGTCCCGTTTGGGGGCGATACGCGACGCATTCGCTCCCATGTCATAGTCTTTAGTGCAACGTGAATCACAAACCGAATTAATTCACTTCACTAAAAAACAAAAACAAAGTTCACACTTTTTTTCCTTCGGGATTAATCGTAAACTTTTTCGTAAAAAAGAGTGTTGTTAAGCTTCGGTTCTACCGCAAACAGGCTTTGTCCCTAACTGCTGGAACGGATGTTTAACCCTACTCGGTTAAAACACTTAACAAACCGGTATTCATGTTAGCCCGAAATATGTTTGCTCTGATTTCTCATACCAGATAAGGATACATAGGCACAAGACGTGATGTCTTGGCGAGCAACCTTTTCCCCCTTTCCCCCGTAGTTAGCCGAACTACGTTGACTCTGACTTTCCCATTGCACGAGGGAATACGTAGGCACATAGCGGCGATGCTCTGCTGAGTCTCTTTTCTTTTCTTTTTATCCTGTGAGCCTGTAGCGTAGATAGTTTAAACACACCCTTAGATAGACAACAAACATGGATCCCGTCGAGTACGACGGACGTGAGGGGTGCTAATACCTTCCCCTTGCATAACCGACTCCCGAATCCAGGACTTGGTTGCGATGACCTCGTCTTTTCCCTTTTTCGTTAGGTTTTTCCGATCGTTTCCTTTCCCTCTCTTTGGGATAAATAACGAAAGGTGGCGACTCTTCTATTTTTCGTCGGGTGTTTTTTGCAGTTACGACAAAGACTCCCTAACTCAAACCTTGAAGCTTTGCAAACATAACTCAGAATTTTCCCATAGTCTTTCTTGAAATCCTCCATCACACTTTGATCAGCTGCAGAAATCAAACTGAGCAAGGACCCTATATCTGGTGTTGGAAACTTGTAAACAACTGTTCTCTTTAAACTGGGCTCCATATTGACATTAAATTAGATTACTAGAATCAAGAGGAAAATATGCACCTGCAACCCAAATACATGCCAATGTTAATATGCAAATGAATATGCAAATTCAATAGGGGATCAAGATTGTTGTGCTGCTGTCGCTTTCGCGAAAGTAAGGTGCCGGCAGAACAGAAGAGTCGCCACCTTTCGTAATTTATCCCCCATTTCCATTTTATTGTATTTCAAAACAAATATAAAACAGGAATAACAAAGATCATAATACGAAGAAAAAAACGCCTTTGATTTATTAACAAAATGCATATACATAATCCAACAAGGCCCTGACAATAAAACCTCAATGCCCCGGGTAGGACATAGGGTTGTACAATGATTGGAAAAAGTAAATCATTACTCTTCGCTTGTCATCTAGATGATATCCTTGACGGACCAGTTGGTAAGGCCCGCGCCTGGCTTGCTTGGCCGGATCCAAGAGTCGAGGTTACAGTCGTTATCTCCGCTGTCTTCAGACACCGCGTTGATGCTTTCGAAGATCACTCCGCCACTGGTAAACTAGATCGGCCCCTTACCTCGCGACGCACTGCTAGAAGAAGAAGCTTCAGCTCCAGGAGAATATCCAAACCCAAACTTATCTTGCTTGTTAGGTATCTCCAAAATTTGCCCCCAGCCTGGGGTAGATCCGGCTTGGACAACGGCCCGAGCTTCCTTGAAGGAAGAGAGAGTCATCTCTGGCTTTTCTGTGACTACAGGAGCTATGTCCTTTACTTTGACGGCTTCGAACACTTGGCATAGAGTCTCATGGATTTCGCCATCCATCTCCACATACTTGAAGGACGACAAATGGCTCACCATTATATCTTCCTCGCCATAAACAGTTACAATGCTACCCTCGACGGCATATTTGAGTTTCTGATGCAACGTGGAGGTCACGGCACCAGCAGCATGGATCCACGGCCGGCCCAAGAGACAACTGTAGGCGGGCATGATGTTCATAATATAAAAGACCGCGTCGAACGTTTTCGGCCCGACTTGGATTGGCAGGGTCACCTCCCCGAAAACATGTCGTTTAGTTCTGTCGAACGCCTTCACAACCAGATCACTGGGTGTGCAAATCACTCCACGAGTATCCAACTTCATTAATGCCTTCTTCAGAAGAACATTAAGCGACAAACCCGTGTCCACCAACACATGCGACATAATCGTGCCCCTACACTCTATTGAGATGTGCAGGGCGCTATTGTGATTCCTCCCTTTTGGCGTCAGCTCCAGGTCTGTGAAACCTAACCCATTTCCAGCATTTACATGGGCTACGACCTCTTCTAGCTGATTCACCGATATTTCCTGCGGTACATATGCGGCGTTCAACACCTTCAGCAGCGCGTTGCGGTATGCTTCAGGATACAGCAACAAGTTCAGAATGGAAATCTTCGAGGGCGTCTGATGGAGATGGTCTACAATCTTGTAGTCACTCTTTTTAATCAACCGCATAAACTCCTCGGCATCTTTAACAAGTAAGTCTTTTTCTGCCCCACGTGGGATCTCTTCAACGACTTTACTTTTACCCTTATCAGCCGCCTCAGCTCTGACTGCTTTATCCGCCACGACCTCTGGTGGTGCAAACACTCTTCCACTGCGAGTAATACCACTGATTCCCACAAGGTTTTCCGCAGACGACCCAAACAGTTCTAGTTCCAACTTCTGTCCATTGCAGTAGACTTCAGCCCCATAATGCCACGGGACGGCGTTAGTGCTCTCGAAGGGTATCGGCCCAGCTCGGGTGATGGTAATTGTGGGCGGCCTGGGTGCAGAAATAGTTATCGTCTGGCGAGGGATGGTGATGGTGGCGACCTCATCAGCTTGCTTCAGCACTACCTCTCCTGACCCACTTTCAGCCCTTCGGCTAAATTGTAAAATCCCTTCAGTCATCAGACTTTGAATTCCTTCTACCAACTGCTCACATCCATCAGAACATGCGGCACAGTCCATGCATAGCTCTCCGCAACCTGGAAAGAACCCTCTTTTCAGCAACTTAGCTTTAACGAAGCTAAGCGGCGTCTTCAGATCTCTAACGTCAGTCAACAAATCCAAACTCTCGTCTTCGATGATGGCGTTCACTCCACCTCCCCTATGATTCGGCATAGGATTCTTCGTGACATTTGGCACATTATCCGAGAAGTTGATGATCTTGGCATCCACCATGTCCTGCACCTTATGCTTGAAGGCTTTGCAGTTCTCTATTGTGTGGCCGGGTGCCCCTGAGTGGAATTCACCAGTTGCATTTGCGTCATAACCTGGCGGAGGTGCCCCTGTCAAGGGAGCCAGGGTTCTCTTCTGGATCAACTGTAGCTGAAGCAAAGTCTGCAAGAGTTGCGCGTACGACATCGGCGGCGTCTCGAGGTGACGGTTCGACAAAGGTGCCCGATTCTGATACTTTCTATATCCCTGTTGATTCGGTTGCTGCTGTTGCTGCTGCTGCTGTTGAACTGTCGGGATAGTTATACTGCCCACCTGCTGGTGAGGACCTTTACCCTTCCTTCGAGCGTTGGTCACAGCGCTCGCTTCTCCTTCCCGTCTTTTGCCAGCATAAGGTTTCTTTCCGCCTCCAGCTGAGGATGAATCACCTTGAATTTTCCCGATCTTGATCCCATTTTCGACGTGCTCACCTGTGATAATGAGATCTTGATCCCATTTTCGACCACTCAAGGGATGGCCCGGAAAGGCTGTCTTGAAAGAAGTGCATCAGCAACTTCTCGTCCTCAGAATGAGCAGACATTTTTCTGTAGTACGATCTCAGGTGGACGCGAGGGCAAGTGGTGCCCTTATATTTTTCAAAGTCAGGTACCTTGAACTTGGGAGGTACCTTAAAATCAGCAATTAATCCCAACTTGGACATATCAACGCCCAAAGTATTCTGATTCTCGATATCTCTCATCTTATCTTCAAGTGCCTTGAATCTAAGCCGTGCTTCAGCATTCAGCTCCCCTTCAGCACCTCTCTGAGAGAACACATCATCCTGACGATCCTCTAGCCATGGCTGAGGTCCGAACAGATTCTCGACGCCTGCATTGCTGTTGCCCAGCCCGACATTGACATTAGCTCCCAGACTCCCATTACCGACGCCCGTCGTATTGAGTCCCATGTTGGTCATCACATTGTCGTTGGCACTGCCGTTGCCCCCGGTCACGGGAACACCATTCTGTGGAGTTTCAACTGGTGGAGGAGTAGGCACAATCCCACCATGGAGTACGCCATTGCTATCAACCCTTGAGATCAGAGGCTGGACCAGAGTTCTGAGCTGATCCTGGCCATTGGCGACTGCTTGCATGAGCTCCATGAAGCGATCCATTCTTTCGCGGAGTTCCTGAACATCAGTTTGCACTTGCTCCATAATCCTGGTTTGATTAGCTCTGGTCGAATAGCGGTGAATAGGTCTCTGACCAATCCTGGAACCACCTGAAACAACCTGTCAAGCACAAAAAGGGTTAGGAAAAATAACAAAATGCTCGTTATGCAAATGCAAACGTGTGTCTGTGCGTTAGGGAGATCTCCCCCGATCCTAGTGCCTGAGTGTCAGTGCTGATAATAAGAAGAAGTCCGAGTCCAATCATGGAAATAACAATCTCATATATAAAGAAAGCCCATCAAGGCAGTACACAACATCAGCAAGTACAAGATGAATCAACAGCGTGACCTCAGCCAACAAGCCAGGTGATGGTCAACATACAACAATGATCAAAACAAAAGGAATACAAATAGTCAGGTACGGCCACGGGCGCGATACTCTTCTAACAACTCCTTCATTTCTGGATGATCAGGCAGCGTGAGTAACCCTTCGACGAGTAACTCCCTCTGCACAATGGTGTACTGAAGTCCTTCGACCGAACCTTCCCATGCTCCTTCGCCGAAACAATCTTCTAGCTTCCGCTTCTTGGAGTCAAACGCCAGTTTGCGCTCCTTCAGGTTAGCGAGAGCCCTGTTGAGCTGGCCTTCGGCGGCGTATCTACGAGCGGTTTCTTCATCAAACCTCTTCTCACTATCCTTCACCTGGGCTTCCAGCTTGGAGATCTGTAGCATCAGCTTATCCTCCCGCTCTTTCCTGGTGGCTAGGGAAGCCTTCCAATGTTGGTTGAACTTGGATATCCTCCGATACGCTTCGTCCAAGTGCTGCTTCTTCGTAGCCAGTACGTCGTTGACAGCTTTGAAGTCTTGACCCACGCGCTCACGCTCGGCTATCTGCTTAGTCAGGTCTGTACCCAGCTGGTTCACCAGCTCTGTCTGCCTCTTGAAGGAATGAATGGCTTCGTTCCTCTCGCTTCAGAGCTGAGCCAATTCTTTCTCCAGTTCCTCATTCGCCCGCTTCAATTCATCTAGCTCAGCTAACACCTGATTATGCTGCTGAATGGGCACAGTAGTAGGCTCTTCGATCATTGGAGGGCTTTCTAGCTTGGCATGAGGAAACGACATCCCTATAGCATCTTCTCTGGCTCTGATCCAAGTCGCATACGGAGGGTAGGCTTGATTATTGTTTCTCCCCAGCAATGGCTTTCCCCTCTTACTGATGCCATTCCAGGCGCGCTGAAGCTTGGATAACAGATCTCCTTCCAGAAGACCAGTGAGGTACAGAGATTCCTGTACCTCTTCATCCTTCGGTGGAGCTCTCAAAGCATACGCGAACTGTCGGACCATCAAAGACGGATTGTAGTTTATACAGCCCTTCCTGCCTACCAAAGGCACGTTTGGAAACCCGCTGCAGCTGAAGATAATCTCGGTACCCAACCTATCTCTGTCAAACCAGTCAATATCCTCTGCAGATAAACTCATCAGACGCTCGGACCATTCAGTTGTGGCTGCAGACGAAACAAAAGAGCCCCTCTTTGGCAGATGACTATCAAGCCATTTATAAAGCAAGGGTACACAGCATGAGACATTCTTGCCCCTCCTGTTCTCGTTTTTGTAGTGGATAGAATGGTAGACATCTCCTATCAAGGTAGGGACTGGATTCCCTGAAGCAAAGATGTGAAATGCATCGAAGTCTACAAAATCGGGCATATTGGGGAACAAAATGATGCCATATATGCACAAAGCGAGAATGGCGTTGAACGCGACCCAACATCCGTCTTTGGCGCACTGCTGAGCCTTTCCCACTAAAAACTGCAAGGAGAAGCCAGGGACCTTGTTCCAACTAGTCAATACCAACTCGGAGGCATCCAGATGAAGTGAATGAGCTAAATCAGCCAGATCAGGCTCAGCGTCCATATGAACAAATCAGCATATTCCTAACAGCGTGGGTGCGAGAACAAAATCCTGAAAAGTGAAACATCTCAACGGAGGGTCGTAGAACTGCAGCAGAGCGTGCAACCCATTCAACTCGAACGCAGAAGGTTTACGAACCAAACTAAGCAACTTGCCGTAGGATTTTCTGAACTCATCCCTCCCAAAATCATCTGCTAAAGCTATCAAACCGGTCAGCCGAGCCACATCAGGGGCAGGGAACTTGTACGCCACGGTCTTCCTCAGAGAACCCATAACAAATACAATAGGAGGCAAGAAATACTGGATCGGGGAAAACGATACCTGCAACACAGACACACGTTATTGAAATGCAAATGAGTATGCAAAGAAATGTAAAATGCAATCATGCAGCAGGAGATCAAGGCAACTGTGCTGTGGAGATTCTGTATCAACAAAACCATGGCACTGCTCTGTCAAGAACAACTACTACATCTGATAATAAGAAAACCTGGGTATCAGACCACAAATCTGCTCTGTCAAGAACAACCATCTGATAGGGCCATATACACAAGACCATAATTATGTTCTGTCAAGAACAAACGTCTGATAATAAGGACCTCTGATACAGGACCAAAAACTCTGCTCTGTCAAGAACAAACATACATCTGCTGATGAGATCTTCAGACCCCAATCATAAATCTGCTCTATGAAGAACAAACAACTAATGACCAAAACTCTGCTCTATCAAGAACAAACATCTGATAATGAGATCCTCAGACCCCGGTCATAAACCTGCTCTGTCAAGAACAAATACACATCTGATGATAAGATCCTCTGATCAAAACCTGCTCTATCAAGAACAAATACACATCTGATGATAAGATCCTCTGATCAAAACCTGCTCCATCAAGAACAGATACACATCTGATGATAAGATCCTCTGATCAAAACCTGCTCTATCAAGAACAATCTGATGATAAGATCCTCTGATCAAACCTGCTATATCAAGAACAAATACTCATCTGATGATAAGATCCTCTGATCCCAATCAAAAACCTGTTCTGTCAAGAACAATCATATATCTGATGATGAGAACCTCCGGTACCAACAAAACTGATTCGCTGTCAAGAAAACCAGGTAGTCTGAAGGTCAAAGTTTCCTGCAATAAACCCAACCCTACTCACAGGTATGGACCTAAACTGACTCAAGTTCGGCATCCTATGCGTTCATCAGCGTCACAGACATTCAAGAGGGGTGATACGATACCCAGAAGGTGTGGCATCACCAGCTCATGAAGCGGCCTCACTCGGCTGAATCACAAATGATCGGTCCCTAGAGTCGACAATCCTCCAAACCAACAACCGTCTCAACCCAAAGGGTTGAAAGAGAAGCCAACCGGGAGAACCTCGTCTGAGCTTGGATTTCATGAGACACTAGTGCCTGCCAAGCAAGCACGCGCCCACTAATTTCCACAACTAATGCTATGTTCACTCAAGCCTGGGTCTGGCTTCTCACTCATCAGAATGCCCCTCCCACAACAGCACAGATACTCATATCATACTGAAAATAAACTGCGGGAAATAAAATGCGATAAATAAACACAACCCAACAAGTAATCATACAAGCGCTAGGAATGACTCGCATAGGGAACCGGAGAACCAGAGATTCTGGGTTCGATCCCCAGCAGAGTCGCTAGCTGTCGCTTTCGCGAAAATAAGGTGCCGACAGAACAGAAGAGTCGCCACCTTTCGTTATTTATCCCTCAGAGCGGGAAATGAAACGATCGGAAAAACCTGACGAAAAAGGGTAAGACAAGGTCGTCGCAACCATTGTCTGGGTTCGGGAGTCGGTTACGCAAGGGGAAGGTATTAGCACCCCTCACGTACGTCGTACTCGACGGGATCCACGCTTGTTGTGTTTACTGGACGAGTTGGTTTATCTATCTACCTATCAAGGTTGGCTTAAAAAGAAAAGAAAAATGACTCGGCAAAGCGTCGCGCTTTATGCCTACGTATTCTCATCAGAGAATGAGAAATCAGAGTCAACGTAGTTCGACCTACGACGGGTTACGGAAAGGTGGCTCGCCAATACATCAGTATTGTGCCTACGTACTCTCAACAGGTATGAGAGATCAGAGCTTACGTAGTTCGGGAAACTACGGATTACGGGGATTCAGATTCATCTATTTTATCGAGTAGGTTTAAACAACAGTTCCAGCAGTTAGGGACAAAGCCTGTTTGCGTTGGCGCTGAAGTTTAACGACACTCTTTTCTTCAGAAAAGCTTTCCTTTGAATTATGGGCCCACGGGGAAAAAAGGTTTGAAGTTTGTTTTTTGTCTTTTACGGAAGAAGTGTTTTTTATTATGTTTGCAATTTCAATTGCACTAGAGACTATGACCTGAGAGTGAATGCGTCGCATGTCACCCAAAGGGTGCCATACTAAACATCCAGACTGTTGAAAAGAAGCTCTCCAACAATCCTTTCTCAGATATCTTAAGGCTCGTGACGTACGAAAGAAATCATTCATGATTACTGTATTTTAAGCTGTTTTGAGATGAGAAGAGAACAGGCTCAACTACGGGGAGACTACCAAGTCCTACTGTTGTCATGCCAAGGATTCATCCTATAGTTGAAGTTCGAAACAGGGTACTCCTAGAAGTTATCATGCATAGGTTTCAACCTAAAGTTCTATCATCACTTCCTTATCAAAGGAAATGAGAGTCCTAAGGGATCATGTCAATGATACACAGAGACAGATAAAGCATCAGCTTAAACAGTAAATAGTAACGACTGTAAAATGCATGCAATGCAAGTGAGGGAGGAAATATGTGTGGGGTGTCAACCTCCACAAGCTCATCTCAACCTCAAGCCAGAATGAATAACAGTAATCATGATAAAACATGCTATCAAGCAAAATACAGTAAACTGCAATCATACAGAAGAAATAAACATCATGCTATCAAGCAAAACAAACCACATGGGCAAGGGAGCAGGGCTCTACCGAATACCCGCAAGCAAAGCCATACAGTAACAATACAAGCAGAGGGAGCAACTCAACCTCTAGTGCAATCATGCTCCTAGATTAAATCTATCTATGTATGGACTTATTCTAATGCATCAAGCAAGTCAAACAAGGCACATCAGCACAGAAAAGAAAACAGACAAGAAAGCAGATCAACTCCTCTCTCTTCAAGCCTCAGCTCTTCTGACAGCAACTCAGTCTTCAGACTTCAATCACTCTTGACAAATATCAATTTGCTTCTCCAGGTTTCAACCCTTCCATATAAGTTTCAACTTATTCTTCTTCTTCAAGCTTCAACTTTCCTTAATCAGCTCCACCTTCAGGCTTCACTCTTAACCACAAGTATCAACTTGCTTCCTCAGGTTCTCCAAGCTTCAAAGTAAGTATCAACTTATCCTTTGTTCTTCAAGCTTCAGCTTCTCAGAGTAGTCTTTAATCATTTAGAAGTGTCAACTCCATCCTTCAGTCTTTCTCAAACCTCAGCTTTTCATTCAGTCTTTACTGGATCTTCAAGTGTCAACTTGTTCTTCTTACTCTTCAAGCTTCAGCTGAAATGGCAATGCTCAGGGAATCATCCTCTTCCATACTCTTCAATGAAGTCTTCATCTTCAAACTCAAGCCCAACACCTCTCAAGATACTCAAACCAGAAGAAATCACTTAACTGGATAAGCTAGGATATTAAACTGCTTATTGACCACCAAAGGTGACTTATAAGGGTTTAACATCAAAAGAATGGTTCCCTCAAAGGTTCTACTTCCTAGGTACCATCACTTATCCTTCCAAAGGAGGGAGGTGAATACCATAGAAGGACCTTGAATCATGGGGAGGAATGGAGGTGACGTATACCATCCATGTTTAAGAAGGAAATTAACTAAGTCTAAGCTCTACTTAATTCCTAACCCTAAAACAACAACAAAACAAACAAGCCTCCAAGCCCTCAAGCTCCTTACTCAATCTTCAAATCTTCTACTATGCTCCTCCATGCTCCACAAAGCAATACCAAGCCCATCAAGCCAAGCAAAAACCCACAAAGCAAGGCAAACAAAATACAAGCCCACAAGGGCAACACAAACAACCATCAATTACAAAAATCCATTAAATATAGTATACTATTATATTAAAATCTAATATAATTTCTAGGGGATCCTATATGACTACCCTTAATACCCTATATGTCCCAATGTCTAACTTGACCTAAAAACCCAAAATTCTAGTGCTATTGTGGACCTATGTTAAGGATTGACCTAAATCTACACAACCTAAAGTCATCTAATCAAAACTAATCAAAAATTAATCACAAAATATGGAATAAATCCAGAGGGGAGCTAAAGTCCTAGTCTAACTATCCTAAAAAGGAATGGCCTAAAAATTCAAAGGGAACTAGCTAAACAAAATTCTACAAATCTATGCATCAACATAAAAGAATTAAAATGCTATTAAAAAAGAAAATACACAAAAAATATTAAAAATGACTGAAATGCAAATATTTTGATTTTATTATTTTCTAGACATTAATATGAAATAGGAGAAAAAATTCCCATGCAAAAATCATCATTTTTCTATTTAATATGATTTTTCAAAGATTAAAGAAAAATGGAGAAAAAGAAATTAAAATGGGAAAACATTGGTGCAGTTAGCAATAATATGCAGTTCAAGTCATGATTGGGCTTAAAATGGGGGTGGGATTAGTAATGCGCTAGGCCCACTTGTTAACCAGAAAATCAATTCAAAAATTATAAAGAAAAAGAAAAAAGAACGGTGCAATAAGTAAAGAAATTCAGTTCACTATCCAACGGGCCATGAGAGTGGGGTGTGGCTAGCAATAAAGCCCAAACGAAAGTTAAATGAAACGCAGCGCTTTGCTGTGTCTTTAGACTTCTCTCTTCAACCATGAAATTAAATCACATCCCTTAGATCCACGCCCAGTCAATGGGTCCACTCTCCATCCAACGGCCATAGCATTGTCTTCTTCCTCCAGCCATGGAAATGGAGGGAAAGCTCCATAGTTGCAGAGCTCAAATCCCTAACTCGAACTCCATCCAAACTCAACCAAATTCCATGGTTCAAAACCCTAATCCATTCTAAATTCAACCCTGAATCCAACCATAGCCTTAGAATCCCTTGAAATGCCCTCAATCTCTAAACCCGATCCAAGATCAAAACTATGCTCAAACTTCAATTCTAACAATTCTTGAAATTGATTACCTCAGAATGATCACCACCTCACACTGATTAAATCTTGCCATTAAACTCATGATATATCTCACTATCCATCGTGTTCTTGATCAAAACAAAAATGGTGTCACTAACTCAAACTTCACCAAATGATCCCAAAGTTTCCAGAATCCATCTCCTACTTGTCTCTAACCATTCTAACCTAACAATTCTAACTAATTATGCTTAAATTATGGTGTAGAAGAAAAGATGCAGACCTGTCAAATCTTGATTATCAGATAGGTCAAAGCTTCACTTCAACCTCTCAAACTCTTCAGAAACCTTCCTTGATTGATGATAAAGCTTCTGTTTGCAAAAAATTTGATCAAGAAAACCTGAATCTCCAAACCCGATCTTGACTTGCAGCTCCCAAAATCCAAAAGCAAACTCTTCAATTCTTCATGATCTTGCCCTCAATTTGGTATGCACACATTCAGTATGATCAATGGAAGGTGTTGGGATTGAAAGAAGCAATGGAAATGGTGTGGAAAGTGGAAATTGATTTCAACTTGCAATGGAAGAAATTGAGATGGCTATCTCACTCTCCTCTCTAATCTCTCACCAACCTTGCATCTGAGCAAGTTCTAATCACTATATAGGATGGTTCAGACCCATCCAGAACCTTCTGGAATCATCCAATGAGAATTTGGGATTCTCATGCCATGAGTTTTTGATTTCATCTCATCTCACATGCCATCTCATGCTATGCCTCTTGCAGCAACTTGTTCTAACCTGAAAATCTCCTTAGATGAGATGTATGGTGTGTTAAGATACTTAGCTTGCTTGTGTATTGAGTTTCTTTGTGTTTTGCCTTTGTACCTGAATATGCAAGTAAGCATTTTCCAAAGCAAATCCATGATCTAAACCTCAAATCAAAAATGTGGCTGAACCATTGTTTCTAACATGCTTTTTAGAGTCAAAATGACCTATTACATGCCATGGTTTGGATGTGTAGCTTGGAAATTTCACTTTCTAACTTTGACTTATTTAACGTATGCCTCCATTTTAGGTCATTTTTACCATTTTGAGCTACAAGCCTTTTCAACATCTCATGACCTCCTTAATAGCCTTAAAACATCATTTTAAGCAAGTTTTATGTTGAATATTTTTCCATTTGAAGCTTGGAAATAGGAGTTATGGCCTTATGCTTGAAATGACCTATAATCTCCAAATGACCAAAATGCCCTTGGCTTGTCAAAGCCATAAGTTGAGTTCTACAAATCCTATCAAGGACTTCTAGTACTCTATAGAAAGCTAAGAAGATAAGGAACAACATTCATGTTGACCAAAAGTTCATAGGAATCGTCCTTCTTGGGAAAAAGTTGGATGCAAGTTGGGTGACTTTCAAGCCCCCAAATTCACATACCTCAGATGACCTGTAACTTGTCAAAGTCATAACTTGAGCTCTACAAATCCTATCAAGTACTTCTAGTACTCAAATTAAAGCTAAGAGCAAGCTCTACAATATTCATGTTGGGGGGAAGATGAGATGACAATCACATCTTGAGCTAAACTGCCTTGAAGATAGGGGTCAAACTAGGGGATTTTACACTGTCAAGCCTTAGAAACCCTAGCTTGAAACTTCTCAAACTCTTCAATCATGATGAGTTGACCTTGGAATCATACTTATAGCATCTCAATGCATCAATCCATGATCATATGGCTCTTGGATTAGGTCTCAACCCTCTCCAAATCATTAGTTGACCTAGGGTTGACTCAGCCAAACCCTAATTACACCACTCATGGATGGGTCTCTTAATCTTGCACAATGACCTCTCTAGGCTTCATGATAGATTTCTAGACATCTCATAAGATCTCTCAAGGCTTCAATTCTATCCTCATGGCTTCAGAATCATCTGAGGAGCTCCCACAACTCTCAAGTTAGGAGGCACACAACCTTGGTTTCAACCAATCTCTCTAAGGATCTCTTAACTTCTCTGACAAAGATATCAACCCTTGAACACTTGAATAACCTCTTGGCTAGCTTCAAACTCTTGTATAGATCTTAATTGGTAATCATACCTCTTGATCTCCTGCACACATGTCAATGAAATGCAAATGATAATGCTAATGTGGATGAGATGAACCGCAAGCTAGGTAAAGAAATGTTGGTCAACTTTTGGGGTGCAACAGCTGCCCCTATTCAAACGGCTTGAACCTGATTGGGTGAGAAGCGAACGGCTCTCAACCAATCAAGGTGCAAGACGGTTGAATACCGACAAACTCGGAAATTTGCCAACTGCACAAGTACACGGTACTCTGACGGGAACAAATCTTCGAACACTGAAATATTAGCTGCACGACAACCAGCTGGAGAATTGGTCACACGGTAACCGGTAATACATGGTCGATCATGCCGTCAGGCATCCAAAGAAAACTTTCGGGCATCATCCGAACTTCATCAGTAAGTCGGGAATAGAATTCTCGGTCAATCATGAACCAATTGGGGATATCCAAACTTCTGCCATCAGGCACTCCGCATCAGCTGAGAAAACTGCTTCGTTAGCACGGTCGGACTTCAATCATCAAGTCTTCAGGGGAAGTTTCAACTTTGCTGTTCAGAAACCTGCTGGGGATGACGCATCTCCGCTGGGGATTCTGGAGAACTATCAAGTAACTCTGCTTCGGGGATCCAGGAATCATTCTGGATGAATCAACTCTGCTGAGGACTTCAAGAATCATCTTGGACAAATAACTCCGCCGGGGACTTCAAGAATCATCCTGAACCGATAACTGTGCTGGAGATTTCAGGAATCATCCTGAGCGAACACTCTGCCGGGGACTCTAAGCATCAACTTGAGCAACCAACTCTGGCGACTGCACTGGGAATTTTAAGAATCATCTTAAGCAAACGACCTTGCTGGGGAATTCAAGAATCATCTTGAGCCGAAGACTTCGATGGGGACTTCAAGAATCATCTTGAGCAAGCGACTCCGTTGGGGGAAATTCAAGAATCATCTTGAGCAATCAATTCTGCGACGGAATACCTGGAAAACAAGAACGGTACCAACCTAGATCATGTTTATTATGCATATGTTTCGGCAATAGCGCAATGCTCCACACGGTGGAAGTGTTATGCGTTTATGATAAATGCTATGCAGTCATGCAAAATGATGCGATCCCGTCAGCAAAATAAATGCTGAAGGGAGAATCCTCATGTCAAGGAGAAAGAACCACTCTGATAGGGGGAAGGAATCATCCTGCTGAGGAGAACAGGTCGCGCCGATCTCAATCGGACTCCGCATGGGGAAGTGAACTTCAGTGGACTGCTGCAGGGGAACGAAGCTCTGCGAGAACCTGGACCTGCTGAGGGAAAGCGATGTCAATCGCAGAGATAAACTGCACGGCCTTCACGGCTACTTCCCTGGAGATAACGGCTCCGACGGGGAAACACAGCATCAGCTATTCAACACTACACTGGGGAAAACCAATCATGGCTCGAGCGGCTTCCAAGGACTCGGCTCTCTTGGGGATCTGCAAACTCGGCTGAGGAAGAAGAAATCATCCTGCTTCGGGGGAGAGTACGACTCTGTGGGGAAACTCAATTCCGCTGGAGACTTCAGTCTTGAACTATCAACTGCTGCACACTTCGGTATGACTCAGCTGGGGAGATGTCTTCTTTCAGGATGCATCTGATTGGGGAGAGAATCTTCTCTGCCTGGGGAGACATATCAATGCTCATGATCTCGTGTTCAGACTCTGCGGGGAGAGGCTGCTGAAATTTGCCGGAGAAGGAGGAATCATCCTGCTTGGGGATGCGCACGGCGCACTGTCTGGAATATGCTACACCTGTAACAACACAAACAAACAGACAAGATACCCTTCTCAAAGGGACCTATCAAGGTTATTATCTCGTGACAATGTTCAAGTAATTCATTGTTTCAACAATCCGTGGCCTAGGCCAGTAAGTTTATGTATGCGCATTTTATCAAAAACATCGGCGTTCTTTTTTGCAAACAAAACGGATAAATGCTAAACAGACAAACAAAATTGCTGAATAGTATACATTTTATTGATAACGAACCCCTGAATGGGTAAAAATGTTTTACAACAGATGCAAGCCCCTGGAATGAGGAAGCCGCGCAAAAATAAAACATAAATATACATCAGTATATACAAATGTCGGCAACGAGGCGTAGACGAACACCATGAGTTGATCCCTCTATGACCCACTCGACTTCGATACTTCTCCGATGCTTCAGCTTCAGAAAAATTGATTCAGATAAACGGCCCTCAGGTCTTCCAAACTACTAAACAAAGAAAGTCCACACGCGGAACGCAGTCATTTTCTTTTTCAAATCCCAAACTTTTGCGTGAACCGCCCTTTGCGGGTTTTCAGTTCACCGGGATACCATTTTTTGCCAAAGCCGCCCATCCGGGTTTTCGACTTTGCGGGTGTACATTTTTACAAATTATATCCCTAATTTTTGCCCGAACCTTTTTCCTTTTTTATGGTTCGCCTGGATGCCCCATTTTTGCCTGGACTCTCTTTTTACTGTCCAGCGGGTCGCTTTCAAGCAAAGTATTTTTTAACTGCGTCCGCGTTCACCGGGGATGCAAAATCTTCACCATCCATCGTGGATAACAACAAAGCTCCTCCCGAGAAGACCTTGCTGACGATGTACGGACCTTCGTAATTAGGAGTCCACTTGCCCCGGTGATCGGAGTGTGAAGGAAGAATCTTCTTCAGGACGAGATCACTCGTCTGAAAGCTTCTAGGACGCACCTTCTTATCATAAGCTTTCTTCATTCGGCTTTGGTACAGACGACCATGTGCAATCGATGCTAACCTCTTCTCGTCCATCAGGCTGAGTTGGTTCAGTCGGTTCGTAATCCATTCTGCCTCGTCGAGTTTCACATCAACCAAAACTCGCAAAGAAGGGATCTCCACTTCTAACGGTAGGACTGCTTCCATACCGTACACCAAGGAGAAAGGAGTTGCCCCGGTTGACGTACGTACCGTCGTACGATAACTGTGCAGTGCAAATGGCAGCATCTCGTGCCAATCTTTGTAGGTCACAACCATCTTCTGAACAATCTTCTTGATGTTCTTATTGGCCGCTTCAACGGCGCCATTCATCGTTGGCCGGTAAGGAGATGAGTTGTGGTGTTCAATCTTGAAACTCTGGCACAGCTCCTTCATCATCTTGTTATTTAGATTCGAACCATTATCAGTAATGATCCGTTCGGGAATTCCGTAACGACAGATGATGTCCCTCTTTATGAATTTAGCCACCACCTGCTTAGTCACATTAGCATATGAGGCTGCCTCCACCCACTTGGTGAAGTAGTCGATAGCTACTAGAATGAAGCGATGACCGTTAGATGCAGTGGGCTCGATCTTACCTATCATGTCGATGCCCCACATCGAGAACGGCCACGGGAAGGACATGACATTTAACGGGCACGGCGGCACATGAACTTTATCAGCATAAATCTGGCATTTATGACATCTCTTCGCGAATTTGAAGCAATCAGACTCCATCGTCAGCCAGTAATATCCTGCTCTCAGGATCTTTCTCGTCATAGCATGCCCGCCGGCGTGCGTACTAAATGTGCCTTCATGGACTTCTTCCATGAGCATACTCGCCTCTTTCTCATCTACACATCTGAGTAGCACGAGATCGTGGTTTGTTTTATACAACACTCCATCAGGATTGAGATAAAAATTTCCAGACAGCCTCCTCAGAGTCTTCTTATCCTGGGTTGACGCTCCCGCAGAATACTCCTTAGTCATAAGGAAAGTCTGGATGTCACGGAACCATGGCTTGCCGTCGGCGGCTTCCTCGATTGCAAAGACGAATGCAGGTCTATCAAGACGGGAAAGGACAATTCTTGGAGCTTCATTCCAAAAATTGACTTTATACATTGAAGCCAACGTGGCTAAGGCATCAGCCATCTGGTTTTCGGCCCTGGGCACATGATGGAGTTCCACTCGATCAAAGAACGGAAGTAGCCTTCTGGCATAATTCATGTACGACACCAAATTCGATTGACGAGTCTCCCACTCCCCTTTAATCTGGTTGATCACAAGTGTCGAGTCACCATATACGTCTAGGTTCTTGATTCTCAAATCAATTGCCTCTTCTAGACCCATGATGAATGCTTCGTACTCCGCTTCATTGTTGGTGACTGGAAACGTCAGTCTCGCAGTGAACGGGATATGGGATCCGTGGGGAGTCGTGATGACCGCCCCAATGCCACTTCCGTAAGAATTAACCGCCCCGTCAAATATCAATTTCCACTGGGATTTCCTATCTGGCCCCTCGTCGGGCAACGGTTCATCGCAATCCTTCTCTTTGAGAAACATGATATCCTCATCAGGGAATTCAAATTTCATCGGCTGGTAATCCTCGATCGGCTGTTCGGCAAGGTAATTAGACAATACGCTTCCCTTGATGGCCTTCTGGGAAGCGTACTGAATATCGTATTCCATCAACACCATTTGCCATCTAGCAATCCTGCCCAAAAGCGCTTGCTTTTCGAAGACGTACTTGATCGGATCCATCTTCGAAATTAGCATGGTGGTGTGGTTGAGCATGTACTGTCGTAAACGTTTGGCAGCCCAGGCTAGTGCACAACACGTCTTCTCCAGCATCGAGTAGCGAGATTCACAGTCAGTGAACTTTTTACTCAAGTAGTAAATGGCATGCTCCTTTCTGCCCGTCTCGTCGTGCTGACCGAGAACACACCCCATACTATTCTCAAGAACTGTCAAGTACATGATTAATGGCCGTCCAGCCACTGGGGGTATCAAGATTGGAGGTTCCTGAAGATACTGCTTTATCTTGTCGAATGCCTTCTAGCAATCCTCATTCCAGATAATCGCCTGATCTTTCTTTAAAAGCTTGAACATCGGTTCACATGTGGCCGTGAGCTGAGAGATAAACCTTGCAATGTAGTTTATTCTGCCCAAGAAACCACGAACTTCTTTTTCTGTTTTTGGCACTGGCATTTCTTGTATGGCTTTTATCTTCGCAGGATCGACCTCGATGCCTCTATCGCTCACGATAAACCCCAGTAACTTTCCGGACCATACTCCGAAAGTACACTTGTTAGGATTCAGCCTCAACCTGAACTTCCTAAGCCTCTCAAAAAGCTTCAGCAAATTGACCAGATGTCCCTCCTCCGTTTGGGACTTCGCAATCATGTCATCAACATAGACTTCAATCTCGTGATGAATCATGTCATGAAACAAAGTTACCATTGCTCGTTGGTATGTGGCCCCTGCGTTCTTCAGACCGAAAGGCATTACCTTATAGCAGAATGTTCCCCAGGGAGTGATAAACGTCGTTTTCTCCATGTCCTCCGGCGCCATCTTGATCTGATTGTAACCGGAGAAGCCATCCATGAACGAAAACACGGAGAACTGGGCAGTATTGTCGACCAACACATCAATATGAGGCAGCGGGAAATCATCTTTAGGGCTCGCCCTATTCAAATCCCGATAATCGACGCACATTCGTACCTTACCGTCCTTCTTCGGTACAGGCACTATGTTGGCGACCCACGGAGGGTAAGTAGTAACCGCTAAGAAGCCAACATCAAGCTATTTCTGCACTTCTTCTTTGATCTTAACGGCCATATCTGGTCGTGTCCTCCTAAGCTTCTGCTTGACGGGAGGACAATCTTCTCGCAACGGCAAGTGGTGGACCACGATGTCAGGGTCAAGTCCGGGCATATCTTCGTATGACCAAACAAAGACGTCACTATACTCTCTTAGCATCTCGGCCAATCTCTGCTTGACATCACTCTGCAATGCAGCCCCTATCCTGACGTTTCTGACGAGCTCTTCAGAACCCAAATTCACGATCTCGATCTCCTCTTCAGGAGGCTGAATAACTTTCTCCTCTTGTTTCAACAAGCGGGCCAACTCTTCAGGAAGGTCTTCGTCTTCATCAATCTCTTCTTCGGCTTGATAGATCGGGCAATCGAAGTCGAAGTGAGCCGTAGAAGGTCCAGAGTCAATGTCATCTGTTATGTGGATCCTGCAATAACAAGGGTTAAGCTTAAAACAAGGATGTGCAGGTTAGCACAAACCCCATTTCCATTTTATTGTCTTTCAAAACAAATATAAAACAGGAATAACAGAGATCATAATACGAAGAAAAAAACACCTTTGATTTATTAACAAAATGCATGTACATAATCCAACAAGGCCCTGACAATAAAACCTATATGCCCTGGGTAGGACATAGGGTTGTACAATGATTGGAAAAAGTAAATCATTACTCTTCGCTTGTCATCTGGATGATATCCTTGACAGACCAGTTGGTAAGGCCCTCGCCTGGCTTGCTTGGCCGGATCCAAGAGTCGAGGTCACAGTCGCTATCTCCGCTGTCGTCAGACACCGCATTGATGCTTTCGAAGATCACTCTGCCACTGGTAAACTGGATCGGCCCCTTACCTCGCGACGCACTGCTAGAAGAAGAATCTTCAGCTCCAGGAGAATATCCCAACCCAAACTTATCTTGCTTGTTAGGTATCTCCAAAATTTGCCCCCAGCCTGGGGTAGATCCGGCTTGGACAACGGCCCGAGCTTCCTTGAAGGAAGAGAGGGTCATCTCTGGCTTTTCTGTGACTACAGGAGCTACGTCCTTTACTTTGACGGCTTCGAACGCTTGGCATAGAGTCTCATGGATTTCGCCATCCATCTCCACATACTTGAAGGACGACAAATGGCTCACCATTATATCTTCCTCGCCACAAACAGTTACGATGCTACCCTCGACGGCATATTTGAGTTTCTGGTGCAACGTGGAGGTCACGGCACAGCAACATGGATCCACGGCCGGCCCAAGAGACAACTTTAGGCGGGCATGATGTCCATAATATAAAAGAACGCGTCGAACGTTTCCGGCCCGACTTGGATTGGCAGGGTCACCTCCCCGAAAACATGTCGTTTAGTTCCGTCGAACGCATTCACAACCAGATCACTGGGTGTGCAAATCACTCCACGAGTATCCAACTTCATTAATGCCTTCTTCGGAAGAACATTAAGCGACGAACCCGTGTCCACCAACACGTGCGACATAATCGTGCCCTTACACTCTATCGAGATGTGCAGGGCGCTATTGTGATTCCTCCCTTTTGGCGTCAGCTCCAGGTCTGTGAAACCTAACCCATTTCCAGCATTTACATGGGCTACGACCTCTTCTAGCTGATTCACCGATATTTCCTGCGGTACATATGCAGCGTTCAACACCTTCAGCAGCGCATTGCGGTGTGCTTCAGAACACAGCAACAAGTTCAGAATGGAAATCTTCGAGGGCGTCTGATGGAGATGGTCTACAATCTTGTAGTCACTCTTTTTAATCAACCGCATAAACTCCTCGGCATCTTTAACAAGTAAGTCTTTTTCTGCCCCACGTGGGATCTCTTCAACGACTTTACTTTTACCCTTATCAGCCACCTCAGCTATGACTGCTTTATCCGCCACGACCTCTGGTGGTGCAAACACTCTTCTGCTGCGAGTAATACCACTGATTCCCGCAAGGTTTTCCGCAGACGACCCAAACGGTTCTAGCTCCAACTTCTGTCCGTTGCAGTAGATTTCAGCCCCATAATGCCACGGGACGGCGTTAGTGCTCTCGAAGGGTATCGGCCCAGCTCGGGTGATGGTAATTGTGGGCGGCCTGGGCGCAGAAATAGTTATCGTCTGGCGAGGGATGGTGATGGTGGCGACCTCATCAGCTTGCTTCAGCACTACCTCTCCTGACCCACTTTCAGCCCTTCGGCTAAACTGTAAAATCCCTTCAGTCGTCAGACTTTGAATTCCTTCTACCAACTGCTCACATCCATCAGAACGTGCGGCACAGTTCATGCATAGCTCTCCGCAACCTGGAAAGAACCCTCTTTTCAGCAACTTAGCTTTAACGAAGCTAAGCGGCGTCTTCAGATCTCTGACGTCAGTCAACAAATCCAAACTCTCGTCTTCGATGATGGAGTTCACTCCACCTCCCCTATGATTCGGCATAGGATTCTTCGTGACATTTGGCACATTATCCGAGAAGTTGATGATCTTGGCATCCACCATGTCCTGCACCTTATGCTTGAAGGCTTTGCAGTTCTCTATTGTGTGGCCGGGTGCCCCTGAGTGGAATTCACCAGTTGCGTTTCCGTCATAACCTGGAGGAGGTGCCCTTGTCAAGGGAGCCAGGTGTTGCACCCCAAAATTTGACCAACAATTATTTATCCATCAAGTGTTTGAAAGTTGATACCTTCATCAGACAGTTCAAGAGATCTTCAGAGGAATTGGTTGGAACCAGGGTTGTGTGCTTCATAGCTTGAGAGTTGTGGGTGCCCCTCAGATGATTCTGAGACTTTGAGAATGAACTTGATGTTTTGAGAAAGCCTATGAGATGTCTTGATAGCCATCATGAAGCCCAGAGAAGTCATTATGCAAGAGTTCAGAGGATTCAACCATGAATGGTAGAATTAAGGTTTTGACTGGGTCAACCTTAGATCAGTTGAAGATTTGGAGAAGGTTGAGACTTAATCCAAGGGCCACGAGATCATGGAATGATGCATAGAGATGTTGTAAAGGTGATTCCTAGACCAACTCATCATGATTGAGGAGTTTGAGAAGTTTTGAGTTAGGGCTTCTGAGGATTGTCAGTGGAAAAACCCTAATTTGATCCCTATCTTCCAGGCAGTTTTAGCTCTAGATGTGATTGATATCTCATCTTCCCCACAAAATGAATGTTGTATAGCTTGTTCTTAGATTTAATTTGAGTGGTGGAAGTCCTTGATAGGAGTTACAGAGCTCAAGTTATGGTTTTGACAAATTACAGGTCAGCTGAGGTGTGTGAATCTGGGTCCTTGAAAGTCACCCAGCTTGCAGACAACTTCTGCCCTAGTAGGATGATTCCTATGATCTCTTGGTCAACATGAATGTTGGAGGGCATCTTCTTAGCTTTAATTTGAGTGGTAGAAGTCCTTGATAGGATTTGTAGAACTCAACTTATGGTTTGAACAAGACAGGGGTATTTTGGTCATTTGTCAGTTATAGGTCATTTTTAAGCAAATGCCATATCTCCTATTTCCAAGCCTCAAATGGAAAAACTCAAAACATGAAAGTTGTTCAAAATGTGATTTTAAGTCTAGAAAAAAGGTCATGAATTGTTGGAAAAGCTCATAGCATGGATTTGCATGATTGGTCAAAAATGAACTAAAAATGGCTTATAAGTTTGAAAAGTTGAAATTGGAAATTGGTTTGGAAGATCCACAAATCAAAAATAGGTCATCCAATATATCATTTTGATTGGAAACATCATTTTGAGAACATTGGTTCAAATAGAATTTTGATTTAAGGCTTTAAAATGGGGGTTGCTTTGAAAACTTGTTACTTGAAAAAGAAGGCAACTTGGGAAATCCTAACACAAGGCAAAACCAAGGCTTGTAATTGTGCACTCCTTCTCAATATCTCATGTAAAGATATTTTAAGACCACATTGCAAGGCATAAGGCATGAGATGTGAGATTTTCAACTTGTCCCCACATGAGATTTTCAAGAACTTTCCACCATATTCTAGATGAATCTAGAAGTGTCTAATGATCATTTTAAGAAGAGTGCATTAGAGTGTGATTGGGGTGGGTGATAGCAAGAGAATTCAGAGGGGAGAGAGAGAGAGAGAAGCATCCATTGAAGAGGTTCCTTCAAGTTGAAGCAATTCTGGTTTCCTTCCATTGCAGACCTTCTCCTTCATCACAAGTGCAAACAGAAGGCCATTGATCATCCAAGGATCCTTTGGAAGAAGTCCCAAGGCTTGAAAGCATCCACACGAGTCTCTACCATAACCTCTTGACAGGTTCTTTCTTCTCCCTATACCTCTTAATTTATTTAGTTTCAGTTCGTTCTTTAGGTGTAGAATTAACGTGCTAGGATAGAGGATCAAATTCTGAGAGTTTGAGAGCTCTGTATGTAGATCCATAGCAGGTGCAAGAATCTTTGATGATCAAGAACTAGCTGTTTAGGGAGTTTTAATTAGCATGGATTAGGTTAGATTAACTAGGGTAGCATGTAGAGCACCTTCAGGCCATTAGATTGAAGCTTTGACATGATTGATCTCAGAGATCCATGGTGGTACCCGAGATTTGATGCATTCGGTTTGGACGATTCAAAGGGAATTAGAGAAAATTACACGTAGAACCTTGTTCCTTGCAATGAGTAGACCACTTTTGCATTTGGAAGTTTTGCATTTCATCAATTGTGGAGAGAGAACGCATGGCTGGAAGTTTGATGCATGAATGCTGGGATCTGAAAACCCTAGGGTTTCGTTTGGGACGATGGTTGTCCATCGTTGGATTAGTCCCCAGATTTTGACTAATTCGCTGCATCCAACGGCTCAGATTGAATAACGAAACGGAGGGAAAAATTCAAATGGAAACGCAGTGTTTTGTTAAGTGAAGGCGCCTGGGCCTATCTCAGAACGCTATTGGCACCCCCCCTTAATCAGCCCATCTTTTAGTTGAACTAGCGCTTCTTGCTATTTTCACCCCCTCCCCTTTATTTTGTTTTATTTTCTTTTTAATTCTTTTACTATTTTTCTTGCACTTTAAAAATTCATAAAAAATAGAGAATTTAATATTTTTCAATTCTTGTTTTTTTTCATGTGTTAATAAATCTGTCTAGAAAATTATAAATAAATAAAATCTCCATTTTATTTTCTTTTCATATTTTTAATAGATTTTTCTTTTAAATAGCTTTTATAATGTTTAGTTTGATATCATGATTTTGTAGAATTTCTTTTAGGGCTTTCCTTTAGTCTTTTTAACTCATTCTTTTTTGTGTAATTAGATATTGAACCATAGTTCCCCATAGGATTTAATTCTTGATTTTTAGATTAAAATTTGATTAGTTTAGTTAGGTTAGCCTTAGGGCGCTTAATTAGGGTTTAGGTTGTGCATAGGTAAGGAAATTCATTTTCTTTAGATAGTTTTGTCTTGAATTTTGGGTAGGGGCATATGTGGATGTTATGGATAGATATTGTAGACCCTTATGAATAATTGTTAGATTTTTCCCCCTTGGTTTAGTATTTTTAGGTATTTTCTGAAGTTGCCTGATAATTTTGTCTGTGCTGTGGTTATCTGTTCATCTTTGGGGTTCATTGTGGGGAATTTGTTGTGGGGCTTGTGTTGTCTTGAAGACCTTGTTGGAGAGCATCATGAAGAGAAGATTGTAGATCAAGACTTAGAGACCCAGAGCTTGGCTTGTTCCCTGTCTGTGAGGTTTGAGATCCTGAAGTTTGAAGGAAGTTCATGGTACTTTCCTGAGGAAGGCACTACGAATGACTTTCATTCTTTCTTCTCACCTCTTTCTTAAGTATCCAATGATGTTGGAGCCAACTTGTGAGTTTAATTTCTCCTGAGGAGGAATGTAAACTGATCACATGTTGTTGAGCCACATGGGATACAACTCCTAAGTGGAAGCCTCCTAGTACTTTCCTGAGGAAGGTCCTATGGGTCTATTCACTTAGTTCCCTTAGTTTATCTAGGATTTCTCAAGTATCCAATGATGTTGGAGCCAACTTGTGAGTTTAATTTCTCCTGAGGAGGAATGTAAACTGATCACAGTTGTTGAGCCACATAGGATACAACTCCTAAGTGGAAGCCTCCTAGTACTTTCCTGAGGAAGGTCCTATGGGTCTATTCATTTAGTTCCACTAGCAGATAGGATTTCCTAAATATCCAGTGATGTTGGAGCCTGCTTGTGAGTTTAATTTCTCCTGAGGAGGAATGTAAACTGATCACAGTGGTTGAGCCACATAGGATATAACTCCTGAGTATACACCTCCTAGTGCTTTCCTGAGGAAGACACTATGAGTCTGCTTACTTAGCTCCCTTTCTTTGGTAAGCTTGTTTTGAAGCTTGAAGATTGGGATTGTTTTCTCTTTTGGTTAGGTTTTGCTTTAGGGCTTTGCTTTCATTTTGATTCAGATTCTGTGTTAGGGTTAGGATTAGAGAATAGATGATTCTTTCTCAAGCATGTGTTTTGTTTGCCTGATGGCACTTCATTCCTTTTATCTGTTCATTGCTTGATAGCATGTTGTTTATCTTCAGTATGATTACTGTTATTTCATGACTGGCTTGAGGTCGAGACGAGCTTGTGGAGGCTGAAGCCCCACACACATTTCCTCCCTCACTTGCATTGCATGCATTTTACTGTTAAAAGCTGATGCTTTTGTCTGTTTTGGTGTATCATTGACATGATCCCTCAGGACTCTCATTTCCTCTGATGAGGATTTGATGATAGACTTTTAGGTTGAAACCTATGCATGACAACATCTAGGAGTTCCCTGTTCAAACCTCAACCATAGGATGAATCCATGGCATGATAACAGTAGGACTTGATAGTCTCCCTCCTAGTTGGGCCTGTTCTCTTCTCATCTCGAAGCAGTTTAAGATACAGTAATCGGGAATGATTTCTTTCGTACGTTACGAGCCTTAAGCTATCTGAGGATGGATGTTTAGTATGGTACCCTTTGGGTGACATGCGACGCATTCACTCTCAGGTCATAGTCTCTAGTGCGGTTGAGATCGCAAACAATAAAAAACACTTCTTTCAGGAGATAACCCGTAGTTAGCCGAACTACGTTTGCTCTGATCTTTCATACCAGATGAAAGTATGTAGGCATAGGATGCGACATCCTAGCGAGCAACCTTCAACATTTTCCCCGTAATCCCCCGTAGTTAGGTGAACTACGTTGACTCTGATTTCTCGTTCCAGACGGGAATACGTAGGCATAAAGCGCGATGCTTTGCCGAGTCATTTTTCTTTTCTTTTTCAGCCAGCCTTGATAGGTAGATAGATTATAACCAACCCGTCCAAGTAAACAAACAAGCGAGGATCCCGTCGAGTACGACGGACGTGAGGGGTGCTAATACCTTCCCCTTGCGTAACCGACTCCCGAACCCAGACAATGGTTGCGACGACCTTGTCTTACCCTTTTTCGTCAGGTTTTTCCGATCGTTTCCTTTCCCGCTCTGAGGGATAAATAATGAAAGGTGGCGACTCTTCTGTCATGCCGGCACCTTATTTTCGCGCAAGCGACACCAGGGATCTCTTCTGGATCAACTGTAGCTGAAGCAATGTCTGCAAGAGTTGCGCGTACGACATGGGCGGCGTCTCGAGGTGACGGTTCGACAAAGGTGCCCGATTCTGATACTTTCTATATCCCTGTTGATTCGGTTGCTGCTGTTGCTGCTGCTGTTGAACTGTCGGGATAGTTATACTGGCCACCTGCTGGTGAGGACCTTTACCCTTCCTTCGAGCGTTGGTCACAGCGCTCGCTTCTCCTTCCCGTCTTTTACCAGCATAAGGTTTCTTTCCGCCTCCAGCTGAGGATGAATCACCTTGAATTTTCCCGATCTTGATCCCATTTTCGACGTGCTCACCCGTGATAATGAGATCTGAGAAGGTTCCGGACATACCGCTGACCAACTTCTCATAGTAAACCCCTGGGAGGGTGGCTACGAACATCTGCACGAGCTCACGTTTAACCATCGGCGGCTGAACCCTAGCTGCCAACTCACGCCACCACTGGGCGTATTCCTTAAATCCTTCATTGTTCCTCTGCGACATATTCTGCAGCTGGACTCGGTTCGGAGCCAAGTCGCTATTGTATTGGTAGTGGTGCACAAATGCTTCAGCAAGATCCTTCCACGTGCGCACACTAGTAGGCTCCAGACTCATGTACCACTCAAGGGATGGCCCGGAAAGGCTGTCTTGAAAGAAGTGCATCAGCAACTTCTCGTCCTCAGAATGAGCAGACATTTTTCTGTAGTACGATCTCAGGTGGACGCGAGGGCAAGTGGTGCCCTTATATTTTTCAAAGTCAGGTACCTTGAACTTGGGAGGTACCTTGAAATCAGCAATTAATCCCAACTTGGACATATCAACGCCCAAAGTATTCTGATTCTCGATATCTCTCATCTTATCTTCAAGTGCCTTGAATCTAAGCCGTGCTTTAGCATTCAGCTCCCCTTCAGCACCTCTCTGAGAGAACACATCATCCTGACGATCCTCTAGCCATGGCTGAGGTCCGAACAAATTCTCGACGCCTGCATTGCCGTTGCCCAGCCCGACATTGACATTAGCTCCCAGACTCCCATTACCGACGCCCGTCGTATTGAGTCCCATGTTGGTCATCACATTGTCGTTGGCACTGCCGTTGCCCCCGGTCACGGGAACACCATTCTGTGGAGTTTCAACTGGTGGAGGAGTAGGCAAAATCCCACCATGGAGTACGCCATTGCTATCAACCCTTGAGATCAGAGGCTGGACCAGAGTTCTGAGTTGATCCTGGCCATTGGCGACTGCTTGCATGAGCTCCATGAAGCGATCCATTCTTTCGCGGAGTTCCTGAACATTAGTTTGCACTTGCTCCATGATCCTGGTCTGATTAGCTCTGGTCGGATAGCGGTGAATAGGTCTCTGACCAATCCTGGAACCACCTGAAACAACCTGTCAAGCACAAAAAGGGTTAGGAAAAACAACAAAATGCTCGTTATGCAAATGCTTCATGCAAATGCAAACGTGTGTCTGTGCGTTAGGGAGATCTCCCCCGATCCTAGTGCCTGAGTGCCAGTGCTGATAATAAGAAGAAGTATGAGTCCAATCATGGAAATAACAATCTCATATATAAAGAAAGCCCATCAAGGCAGTACACAA
>CAWUDS030005180.1:0-25432 GCA_963859935.3 Lathyrus sativus | reverse complement strand
TATTAACATTGACTTATGTATATTACTTCTAAAAATATTCAATATTTTTCTTCACCATCCCAAAGTCTAAGGTTTTTTTTATCTATAAGCAACAAACATAATAGACTATAGTAGATGTAAAAAATATTTATATTTTATTTTTCAACTCCATCTCAAAATTTTAGGGTTATCCCCACAAAAAAAACAAAGTTAAAAGACTATAATACATGACTTATTTTTATACAATATAGGTAAAAATTAAAATTAAACAATCAAGCTCAAATTTATTTATATTTACCATTTTCACATTGAATTAAGGTAAGTTTGACGTAAATATATTAAATATGTTTCTTCTCCATCACCAAATATCACTTTTCTTCATTAGTAAGCCACGGAGTTAAAGGACTATTAATGAATGACAAATAAATTATATCTACTCGGGTAATCACTGAAATTAAATGTTCAATCTCAATGTCATTTGTATTCACCATAATCAAATTGTATTATGGGATAATAGACGTAAAAAATTTCTATATTTTTCTTCTTCTCCATCACAAAAATTCTGGTTTCTCCACCTCTAAGAAACTAAGTTAAGAGACTACAAATGAATGACCCATAATTTATACACATGCATAACAATTAAAATTAAATAATCAAGATCAATATTGTTCATATTCATAATATTAACATTGACTTATGTATATTACTTCTAAAAATATTCAATATTTTTCTTCACCATCCCAAAGTCTAAGGGTTTTTTTATCTATAAGCAACAAACATAATAGACTATAGTAGATGTAAAAAATATTTATATTTTTTTTTCAACTCCATCTCAAAATTTTAGGGTTATCCCCACAAAAAAAACAAAGTTAAAAGACTATAATACATGACTTATTTTTTATACAATATAGGTAAAAATTAAAATTAAACAATCAAGCTCAAATTTATTTATATTTACCATTTTCACATTGAATTAAGGTAAGTTTGATGTAAATATATTAAATATGTTTCTTCTCCATCACCAAATATCACTTTTCTTCGTTAGTAAGCCATGGATTAAAGGACTATTAATGAATGACAAATAAATTATATCTACTCGGGTAATCACTGAAATTAAATGTTCAATCTCAATGTCATTTGTATTCACCATAATCAAATTGTATTATGGGATAATAGACGTAAAATTTTTTTATATTTTTCTTCTTCTCCATCACAAAAATTCTGGTTTCTCCACCTCTAAGAAACTAAGTTAAGAGACTACAAATGAATGACCCATAATTTATACACATGCATAACAATTAAAATTAAATAATCAAGATCAATATAGTTCATATTCATAATATTAACATTGACTTATGTATATTACTTCTAAAAATATTCAATATTTTTCTTCACAATCCCAAAGTCTAAGGTTTTTTTATCTATAAGCAACAAACATAATAGACTATAGTAGATGTAAAAAAATATTTATATTTTATTTTTCAACTCCATCTCAAAATTTTAGGGTTAACCCCACAAAAAAAACAAAGTTAAAAGACTGTAATACATGACTTATATTTTATACAATATAGGTAAAAATTAAAATTAAACAATCAAGCTCAAATTTATTTATATTTACCATTTTCACATTGAATTAAGGTAAGTTTGATGTAAATATATTAAATATGTTTCTTCTCCATCACCAAATATCACTTTTCTTCGTTAGTAAGCCATGGAGTTAAAGGACTATTAATGAATGACAAATAAATTATATCTACTCGGGTAATCACTGAAATTAAATGTTCAATCTCAATGTCATTTGTATTCACCATAATCAAATTGTATTATGGGATAATAGACGTAAAATTTTTTATATTTTTCTTCTTCTCCATCACAAAAATTCTGGTTTCTCCACCTCTAAGAAACTAAGTTAAGAGACTACAAATGAATGACCCATAATTTATACACATGCATAACAATTAAAATTAAATAATCAAGATCAATATAGTTCATATTCATAATATTAACATTGACTTATGTATATTACTTCTAAAAATATTCAATATTTTTCTTCACCATCCCAAAGTCTAAGGTTTTTTTTATCTATAAGCAACAAACATAATAGACTATAGTAGATGTAAAAAAATATTTATATTTTATTTTTCAACTCCATCTCAAAATTTTAGGGTTAACCCCACAAAAAAAACAAAGTTAAAAGACTGTAATACATGACTTATATTTTATACAATATAGGTAAAAATTAAAATTAAACAATCAAGCTCAAATTTATTTATATTTACCATTTTCACATTGAATTAAGGTAAGTTTGATGTAAATATATTAAATATGTTTCTTCTCCATCACCAAATTTCACGTTTCTTCGTCAGTAAGCCACAGAGTTAAAGGACTATTAATGAATGACAAATAAACTATATCTACTCGGGTAATCACTTAAATTAAATATTCAATCTCAATGTCATTTGTATTCACCATAATCACATTGTATTATGGGATAATAGACGTAAAAAATTTCTATATTTTTCTTCTTCTCATTCACCAAAATTCTGGTTTCTCCACCTCTAAGAAACTAAGTTAAGAGACTACAAATGAATGACCCATAATTTATACACATGCATAAAATTTAAAATTAAATAATCAAGATCAATATTGTTCATATTCATAATATTCACATTGACTAATGTATATTACTTCTCTAAAAATATTCAATATTTTTCTTCACCATCCCAAAGTCTAAGGTTTTTTTTATCTATAAGCAACAAACATAATAGACTATAGTAGATGTAAAAAATATTTATATTTTATTTTTCAACTCCATCTCAAAATTTTAGGGTTAACCCCACAAAAAAAAACAAAGTTAAAAGACTGTAATACATGACTTATATTTTATACAATATAGGTAAAAATTAAAATTAAACAATCAAGCTCAAATTTATTTATATTTACCATTTTCACTTTGAATTAAGGTATGTTTGATGTAAATATATTAAATATGTTTCTTCTCCATCACCAAATTTCACGTTTCTTCGTCAGTAAGCCACAGAGTTAAAGGACTATTAATGAATGACAAATAAATTATATCTACTCGGGTAATCACTTAAATTAAATATTCAATCTCAATGTCATTTGTATTCACCATAATCACATTGTATTATGGGATAATAAACGTAAAAAATTTCTATATTTTTCTTCTTCTCATTCACCAAAATTCTGGTTTCTCCACCTCTAAGAAACTAAGTTAAGAGACTACAAATGAATGACCCATAATTTATACACATGCATAACAATTAAAATTAAATAATCAAGATCAATATTGTTCATATTCATAATATTCACATTGACTAATGTATATTACTTCTAAAAATATTCAATATTTTTCTTCACCATCCCAAAGTCTAAGGTTTTTTTTATCTATAAGCAACAAACATAATAGACTATAGTAGATGTAAAAAATATTTATATTTTATTTTTCAACTCCATCTCAAAATTTTAGGGTTATCCCCACAAAAAAAACAAAGTTAAAAGACTATAATACATGACTTATTTTTTATACAATATAGGTAAAAATTAAAATTAAACAATCAAGCTCAAATTTATTTATATTTACCATTTTCACATTGAATTAAGGTAAGTTTGATGTAACTATATTAAATATGTTTCTTCTCCATCACCAAATATCACTTTTCTTCGTCAGTAAGCCACGGAGTTAAAGGACTATTAATGAATGACAAATAAATTATATCTACTCGGGTAATCACTGAAATTAAATGTTCAATCTCAATGTCATTTGTATTCACCATAATCACATTGTATTATGGGATAATAGACGTAAAACTTTTCTCTATTTTTCTTCTTCTCCATCACCAAAATTCTGGTTTCTCCACCTCTAAGAAACTAAGTTAAGAGACTACAAATGAATGACCCATAATTTATACATATGCATAACAATTAAAATTAAATAATCAAGATCAATATTGTTCATATTCATAATATTCACATTGACTTATTGTATATTACTTCTAAAAATATTCAATATTTTTCTTCACCATCCCAAAGTCTTAGGTTTTTTTTATCTATAAGCAACAAACATAATAGACTATAGTAGATGTAAAAAATATTTATATTATATTTTTCAACTCCATCTAAAAAATTTATGTTTATCCCCACTAAAAGACAAAGTTAAAAGACTATAATACATGACTTATATTTTATACAATATAGGTAAAAGTTAAAATTAAACAATCAAGCTCAAATTTCTTTATATTTACCATTTTCACATTGAATTAAGGTAAGTTTGATGTAATTATATTAAATATGGGTCTTCTCCATCACCAAATTTCACGTTTCTTCGTCAGTAAGCCACAGAGTTAAAGGACTATTAATGAATGACAAATAAATTAGATCTACTCGGGTAATCACTTAAATTAAATATTCAATCTCAATGTCATTTTTATTCACCATAATCACATTGTAATATGGGATAATAGACGTAAAAAATTTATATATTTTTCTTCTTCTCCATCACCAAAATTCTGGTTTCTCCACCTCTAAGAAACTAAGTTAAGAGACTAGAAATGAATGACCCATAATTTATACACATGCATAACAATTAAATTTAAATAATCAAGATCAATATTGTTCATATTCATAATATTCACATTGACTTATTGTATATTACTTCTAAAAATATTCAATATTTTTCTTCACCATCCCAAAGTCTAAGGTTTTTTTTATCTATAAGCAACAAACATAATAGACTATAGTAGATGTAAATAATATTTATATTTTATTTTTCAACTCCATCTCAAAATTTTAGGGTTATCCCCACAAAAAAAACAAAGTTAAAAGACTATAATACATGACTTATATTTTATACAATATAGGTAAAAATTAAAATTAAACAATCAAGCTCAAATTTATTTGTATTTACCATTTTCACATTGAATTAAGGTAAGTTTGATGTAATTATATTAAATATGGTTCTTCTGCATCACCAAATTTCACTTTTCTTCGTCAGTAAGCCACAGAGTTAAAGGACTATTAATGAATGACAAATAAATTATATCTACTCGGGTAATCACTTAAATTAAATTTTCAATCTCAATGTCATTTGTATTCACCATAATCACATTTTATTATGGGATAATAGACGTAAAAAATTTCTATATTTTTCTTCTTCTCCATCACCAAAATTCTGGTTTCTCCGCCTCTAAGAAACAAAGTTAAGAGACTACAAATGAATGACCCATAATTTATACATATGCATAACAATTAAAATTAAATAATCAAGATCAATATTGTTCATATTCATAATATTCACATTGACTTATTGTATATTACTTCTAAAAATATTCAATATTTTTCTTCGCCATCCCAAAGTCTAAGGTTTTTTTTATCTATAAGCAACAAACATAATAGACTATAGTAGATGTAAAAAATATTTATATTTTATTTTTCAACTCCATCTCAAAATTTTAGGGTTATCCCCACAAAAAAAACAAAGTTAAAAGGCTATAATACATGACTTATATTTTATACAATATAGGTAAAAATTAAAATTAAACAATCAAGCTCAAATTTATTTATATTTACCATTTTCACATTGAATTAAGGTAAGTTTGATTTAAATATATTAAATATGTTTCTTCTCCATCACCAAATATCACTTTTCTTCGTCAGTAAGCCACAGAGTTAAAGGACTATTAATGAATGACAAATAAATTACATCTACTCGGGTAATCACTGAAATTAAATGTTCAATCTCAATGTCATTTGTATTCACCATAATCACATTGTATTATGGGATAATAGACGTAAAACATTTCTATATTTTTCTTCTTCTCCATCACCAAAATTCTGGTTTCTCCACATCTAAGAAACTAAGTTAAGAGACTACAAATGAATGACCCATAATTTATACATATGCATAACAATTAAAATTAAATAATCAAGATCAATATTGTTCATATTCATAATATTCACATTGACTTATTGTATATTACTTCTAAAAATATTCAATATTTTTCTTCTCCATCTCAAAGTCTTAGATTTTTTTATCTATAAGCAACAAACATAATAGACTATAGTAGATGTAAAAAATATTTATATTTTAATTTTTCAACTCCATCTAAAAATTTTATGTTTATCCTCACTAAAAGACAAAGTTAAAAGACTATAATACATGACTTATATTTTATACAATATAGGTAAAAGTTAAAAATAAACAATCAAGCTCAAATTTCTTTATATTTACCATTTTCACATTGAATTAAGGTAAGTTTGATGTAATTATATTAAATATGGTTCTTCTGCATCACCAAATTTCACTTTTCTTCGTCAGTAAGCCACAGAGTTAAAGGACTATTAATGAATGACAAATAAATTATATCTACTCGGGTAATCACTTAAATTAAATTTTCAATCTCAATGTCATTTGTATTCACCATAATCACATTTTATTATGGGATAATAGACGTAAAAAATTTCTATATTTTTCTTCTTCTCCATCACCAAAATTCTGGTTTCTCCACCTCTAAGAACCAAAGTTAAGAGACTACAAATGAATGACCCATAATTTATACATATGCATAACAATTAAAATTAAATAATCAAGATCAATATTGTTCATATTCATAATATTCACATTGACTTATTGTATATTACTTCTAAAAATATTCAATATTTTCTTCGCCATCCCAAAGTCTTAGGGTTTTTTTATCTATAAGCAACAAACATAATAGACTACAGTAGATGTAAAAAATATTTATATTTTATTTTTCAACTCCATCTAAAAATTTTAGGTTTATCCCCACTAAAAAACAAAATTAAAAGACTATAATACATGACATATATTTTATACAATATAGGTAAAAATTAAAATTAAACAATCAAGCTCAAATTTCTTTATATTTACCATTTTCACATTGAATTAAGGTAAGTTTGATGTAATTATATTAAATATGGTTCTTCTGCATCACCAAATTTCACTTTTCTTCGTCAGTAAGCCACGGAGTTAAAGGACTATTAATGAATGACAAATAAATTATATCTACTCGGGTAATCACTTAAATTAAATTTTCAATCTCAATGTCATTTGTATTCACCATAATCACATTTTATTATGGGATAATAGACGTAAAAAATTTCTATATTTTTCTTCTTCTCCATCACTAAAATTCTGGTTTCTCCACCTCTAAGAAACAAAGTTAAGAGACTACAAATGAATGACCCATAATTTATACATATGCATAACAATTAAAATTAAATAATCAAGATCAATATTGTTCATATTCATAATATTCACATTGACTTATTGTATATTACTTCTAAAAATATTCAATATTTTTCTTCGCCATCCCAAAGTCTAAGGTTTTTTTTATCTATAAGCAACAAACATAATAGACTATAGTAGATGTAAAAAATATTTATATTTTATTTTTCAACTCCATCTAAAAATTTTAGGTTTATCCCCACTAAAAAACAAAGTTAAAAGACTATAATACATGACATATATTTTATACAATATAGGTAAAAATTAAAATTAAACAATCAAGCTCAAATTTATTTATATTTACCATTTTCACATTGAATTAAGGTAAGTTTGATGTAAATATATTAAATATGTTTCTTCTCCATCACCAAATATCACTTTTCTTCGTCAGTAAGCCACGGAGTTAAAGGACTATTAATGAATGACAAATAAATTATATCTACTCGGGTAATCAATGAAATTAAATGTTCAATCTCAATGTCATTTGTATTCACCATAATCACATTGTATTATGGATAATAGACGTAAAAAATTTCTATATTTTTCTTCTTCTCCATCACCAAAATTCTGGTTTCTCCACCTCTAAGAAACAAAGTTAAGAGACTACAAATGAATGACCCATAATTTATACATATGCATAACAATTAAAATTAAATAATCAATATCAATATTGTTCATATTCATAATATTCACATTGACTTATTGTATATTACTTCTAAAAATATTCAATATTTTTCTTCGCCATCCCAAAGTCTTAGGGTTTTTTTATCTATAAGCAACAAACATAATAGACTATAGTAGATGTAAAAAATATTTTTATTTTATTTTTCAACTCCATCTAAAAATTTTAGGTTTATCCCCACTAAAAAACAAAATTAAAAGACTATAATACCTGACATATATTTTATACAATATAGGTAAAAATTAAAATTAAACAATCAAGCTCAAATTTCTTTATATTTACCATTTTCACATTGAATTAAGGTAAGTTTGATGTAATTATATTAAATATGGTTCTTCTGCATCACCAAATTTCACTTTTCTTCGTCAGTAAGCCACGGAGTTAAAGGACTATTAATGAATGACAAATAAATTATATCTACTCGGGTAATCACTTAAATTAAATTTTCAATCTCAATGTCATTTGTATTCACCATAATCACATTTTATTATGGGATAATAGACGTAAAAAATTTCTATATTTTTCTTCTTCTCCATCACCAAAATTCTGGTTTCTCCACCTCTAAGAAACAAAGTTAAGAGACTACAAATGAATGACCCATAATTTATACATATGCATAACAATTAAAATTAAATAATCAAGATCAATATTGTTCATATTCATAATATTCACATTGACTTATTGTATATTACTTCTAAAAATGTTCAATATTTTTCTTCGCCATCCCAAAGTCTAAGGTTTTTTTTATCTATAAGCAACAAACATAATAGACTATAGTAGATGTAAAAAATATTTATATTTTATTTTTCAACTCCATCTAAAAATTTTAGGTTTATCCCCACTAAAAAACAAAGTTAAAAGACTATAATACATGACATATATTTTATACAATATAGGTAAAAATTAAAATTAAACAATCAAGCTCAAATTTATTTATATTTACCATTTTCACATTGAATTAAGGTAAGTTTGATGTAAATATATTAAATATGTTTCTTCTCCATCACCAAATATCACTTTTCTTCGTCAGTAAGCCACGGAGTTAAAGGACTATTAATGAATGACAAATAAATTATATCTACTCGGGTAATCACTGAAATTAAATGTTCAATCTCAATGTCATTTGTATTCACCATAATCACATTTTATTATGGGATAATAGACGTAAAAAATTTCTATATTTTTCTTCTTCTCCATCACCAAAATTCTGGTTTCTCCACCTCTAAGAAACAAAGTTAAGAGACTACAAATGAATGACCCATAATTTATACATATGCATAACAATTAAAATTAAATAATCAAGATCAATATTGTTCATATTCATAATATTCACATTGACTTATTGTATATTACTTCTAAAAATATTCAATATTTTTCTTCGCCATCCCAAAGTCTTAGGGTTTTTTTTATCTATAAGCAACAAACATAATAGACTATAGTAGATGTAAAAAATATTTATATTTTATTTTTCAACTCCATCTAAAAATTTTAGGTTTATCCCCACTAAAAAACAAAGTTAAAAGACTATAATACATGACATATATTTTATACAATATAGGTAAAAATTAAAATTAAACAATCAAGCTCAAATTTATTTATATTTACCATTTTCACATTGAATTAAGGTAAGTTTGATGTAAATATATTAAATATGTTTCTTCTCCATCACCAAATATCACTTTTCTTCGTCAGTAAGCCACGGAGTTAAGGACTATTAATGAATGACAAATAAATTATATCTACTCGGGTAATCACTGAAATTAAATGTTCAATCTCAATGTCATTTGTATTCACCATAATCACATTTTATTATGGGATAATAGACGTAAAAAATTTCTATATTTTTCTTCTTCTCCATCACCAAAATTCTGGTTTCTCCACCTCTAAGAAACAAAGTTAAGAGACTACAAATGAATGACCCATAATTTATACATATGCATAACAATTAAAATTAAATAATCAAGATCAATATTGTTCATATTCATAATATTCACATTGACTTATTGTATATTACTTCTAAAAATATTCAATATTTTTCTTCGCCATCCCAAAGTCTTAGGGTTTTTTTTATCTATAAGCAACAAACATAATAGACTATAGTAGATGTAAAAAATATTTTTATTTTATTTTTCAACTCCATCTAAAAATTTTAGGTTTATCCCCACTAAAAAACAAAATTAAAAGACTATAATACATGACATATATTTTATACAATATAGGTAAAAATTAAAATTAAACAATCAAGCTCAAATTTCTTTATATTTACCATTTTCACATTGAATTAAGGTAAGTTTGATGTAATTATATTAAATATGGTTCTTCTGCATCACCAAATTTCACTTTTCTTCGTCAGTAAGCCACGGAGTTAAAGGACTATTAATGAATGACAAATAAATTATATCTACTCGGGTAATCACTTAAATTAAATTTTCAATATCAATGTCATTTGTATTCACCATAATCACATTTTCTTATGGGATAATAGACGTAAAAAATTTCTATATTTTTCTTCTTCTCCATCACCAAAATTCTGGTTTCTCCACCTCTAAGAAACAAAGTTAAGAGACTACAAATGAATGACCCATAATTTATACATATGCATAACAATTAAAATTAAATAATCAAGATCAATATTGTTCATATTCGTAATATTCACATTGACTTATTGTATATTACTTCTAAAAATATTCAATATTTTTCTTCGCCATCCAAAGTCTTAGGTTTTTTTTATCTATAAGCAACAAACATAATAAACTATAGTAGATGTAAAAATATTTATATTTTATTTTGAACTCCATCTAAAGTTTTAGGTTTATCCCCACTAAAAAACAAAGTTAAAAGACTATAATACATGACTTATATTTTATACAATATAGGTAAAAATTAAAATTAAACAATCAAGCTCAAATTTATTTATATTTACCATTTTCACATTGAATTAAGGTAAGTTTGATGTAAATATATTAAATATGTTTCTTCTCCATCACCAAATATCACTTTTCTTCGTCAGTAAGCCACGGAGTTAAAGGACTATTAATGAATGACAAATAAATTATATCTACTCGGGTAATCACTGAAATTAAATGTTCAATCTCAATGTCATTTGTATTCACCATAATCACATTGTATTAGGGGATAATAGACGTAAAAAATTTCTATATTTTCTTCTTCTCCATCACCAAAATTCTGGTTTCTCCACCTCTAAGAAACTAAGTTAAGAGACTACAAATGAATGACCCATAATTTATACATATGCATAACAATTAAAATTAAATAATCAAGATCAAATTGTTCATATTCATAATATTCACATTGACTTATTGTATATTACTTCTAAAAATATTTAATATTTTTCTTCGCCATCCCAAAGTCTTAGGGTTTTTTTATCTATAAGCAACAAACATAATAGACTATAGTAGATGTAAAAAATTTTTTTATTTTATTTTTCAACTCCATCTAAAAATTTTAGGTTTATCCCCACTAAAAAACAAAATTAAAAGACTATAATACATGACATATATTTTATACAATATAGGTAAAAATTAAAATTAAACAATCAAGCTCAAATTTCTTTATATTTACCATTTTCACATTGAATTAAGGTAAGTTTGATGTAACTATATTAAATATGGTTCTTCTGCATCACCAAATTTCACTTTTCTTCGTCAGTAAGCCACAGAGTTAAAGGACTATTAATGAATGACAAATAAATTATATCTACTCGGGTAATCACTTAAATTAAATTTTCAATATCAATGTCATTTGTATTCACCATAATCACATTTTATTATGGGATAATAGACGTAAAAAATTTCTATATTTTTCTTCTTCTCCATCACCAAAATTCTGGTTTCTCCACCTCTAAGAAACAAAGTTAAGAGACTACAAATGAATGACCCATAATTTATACATATGCATAACAATTAAAATTAAATAATCAAGATCAATATTGTTCATATTCATAATATTCACATTGAATTATTGTATATTACTTCTACAAATATTCAATATTTTTCTTCGCCATCCCAAAGTCATAGGGTTTTTTTATCTATAAGCAACAAACATAATAGACTATAGTAGATGTAAAAAATATTTATATTTTATTTTTCATCTCCATCTCAAAATTTTAGATTTATCCCCACTAAAAAACAAAGTTAAAAGACTATAATACATGACTTATATTTTATACAATATAGGTAAAAATTAAAATTAAACAATCAAGCTCAAATTTATTTATATTTACCATTTTCACATTGAATTAAGGTAAGTTTGATGTAAATAAAGTAAATATGTTTCTTCTCCATCACCAAATTTCACGTTTCTTCGTCAGTAAGCCACGGAGTTGTAGGACTATTAATGAATGACAAATAAATTATATCTACTCGGGTAATGACTGAAATTAAATATTCAATCTCAATGTCATTTGTATTCACCATAATCACTTTGTATTATGGGATAATAGACATAAAAAATTTCTATATTTTTCTTCTTCTCTATCACCAAAATTTTGGTTTCTCCACCACTAAGAATCTAAGTTAAGAGACTACAAGTGAATGACCCATAATTTATACATATGCATAACAATTAAAATTAAATAATCAAGCACAATATTGTTAATATTCATAATATTCACATTGACTTATTGTATATTACTTCTAAAAATATTCAATATTTTTCTTCACCATCCCAAAGTCTTAGGTTTTTTTTATGTATAAGCAACAAACATAATAGACTATAGTAGATCTAAAAAAATATTTATATTTTATTTTTCATCTCCAACTCAAAATTTTAAATTTATCCCCACTAAAAAACAAAGTTAAAAGACTATAATACATGACTTATATTTTATACAATATATGTAAAAATTAAAATTAAAAAATCAAGCTCAAATTTATTTATATTTACCATTTTCACATTGAATTAAGCTAAGTTTGATGTAAATATATTAAATATGTTTCTTCTCCATCACCAAATTTCACTTTTCTTTGTCAGTAAGCCACGGAGTTAAAGGACTATTAATGAATGACAAATAAATTATCTCTACTCGGGTAATGACTGAAATTAAATATTCAATTTCAATGTCATTTGTATTCACCATAATCACTTTGTATTATGGGATAATAGACGTAAAAAATTTCTATATTTTTCTTCTTCTCCATCACCAAAATTTTGGTTTCTCCACCTCTAAGAATCTATGTTAAGAGACTACAAGTGAATGACCGATAATTTATACATATGCATAACAATTAAAATTAAATAATCAAGCACAATATTGTTCATATTCATAATATTCACATTGACTAATTGTATATTACTTCTAAAAATATTCAATATTTTTCTTCACCATCCCAAAGTCTTAGGTTTTTTTTATGTATAAGCAACAAACATAATAGACTATAGTAGATGTAAAAAATATTTATATTTTATTTTTCATCTCCATCTCAAAATTTTAGATTTATCCCCACTAAAAAACAAAGTTAAAAGACTAGAATACATGACTTATATTTTATACAATATAGGTAAAAATTGAAATTAAACAATCAAGCTCAAATTTATTTATATTTACCATTTTCACATTGAATTAAGGTAAATTTGATGTAAATAAAGTAAATATGTTTCTTCTCCATCACCAAATTTCACGTTTCTTCGTCAGTAAGCCACGGAGTTGTAGGACTATTAATGAATGACAAATAAATTATATCTACTCGGGTAATGACTGAAATTAAATATTCAATCTCAATGTCATTTGTATTCACCATAATCACTTTGTATTATGGGATAATAGACATAAAAAATTTCTATATTTTTCTTCTTCTCTATCACCAAAATTTTGGTTTCTCCACCACTAAGAATCTAAGTTAAGAGACTACAAGTGAATGACCCATAATTTATACATATGCATAACAATTAAAATTAAATAATCAAGCACAATATTGTTAATATTCATAATATTCACATTGACTTATTGTATATTACTTCTAAAAATATTCAATATTTTTCTTCACCATCCCAAAGTCTTAGGTTTTTTTTATGTATAAGCAACAAACATAATAGACTATAGTAGATCTAAAAAAATATTTATATTTTATTTTTCATCTCCAACTCAAAATTTTAAATTTATCCCCACTAAAAAACAAAGTTAAAAGACTATAATACATGACTTATATTTTATACAATATATGTAAAAATTAAAATTAAAAAATCAAGCTCAAATTTATTTATATTTACCATTTTCACATTGAATTAAGCTAAGTTTGATGTAAATATATTAAATATGTTTCTTCTCCATCACCAAATTTCACTTTTCTTTGTCAGTAAGCCACGGAGTTAAAGGACTATTAATGAATGACAAATAAATTATCTCTACTCGGGTAATGACTGAAATTAAATATTCAATTTCAATGTCATTTGTATTCACCATAATCACTTTGTATTATGGGATAATAGACGTAAAAAAATTCTATATTTTTCTTCTTCTCCATCACCAAAATTTTGGTTTCTCCACCTCTAAGAATCTATGTTAAGAGACTACAAGTGAATGACCGATAATTTATACATATGCATAACAATTAAAATTAAATAATCAAGCACAATATTGTTAATATTCATAATATTCACATTGACTTATTGTATATTACTTCTAAAAATATTCAATATTTTTCTTCACCAGCCCAATGTCTTAGGTTTTTTTTATGTATAAGCAACAAACATAATAGACTATAGTAGATGTAAAAAATATTTATATTTTATTTTTCATCTCCATCTCAAAATTTTAGATTTATCCCCACTAAAAAACAAAGTTAAAAGACTATAATACATGACTTATATTTTATACAATATAGGTAAAAATTAAAATTAAACAATCAAGCTCAAATTTATTTATATTTACCATTTTCACATTGAATTAAGGTAAGTTTGATGTAAATAAAGTAAATATGTTTCTTCTCCATCACCAAATTTCACGTTTCTTCGTCAGTAAGCCACGGAGTTGTAGGACTATTAATGAATGACAAATAAATTATATCTACTCGGGTAATGAATGAAATTAAATATTCAATCTCAATGTCATTTGTATTCACCATAATCACTTTGTATTATGGGATAATAGACATAAAAAATTTCTATATTTTTCTTCTTCTCTATCACCAAAATTTTGGTTTCTCCACCACTAAGAATCTAAGTTAAGAGACTACAAGTGAATGACCCATAATTTATACATATGCATAACAATTAAAATTAAATAATCAAGCACAATATTGTTCATATTCATAATATTCACATTGACTTATTGTATATTACTTCTAAAAATATTCAATATTTTTCTTCACCATCCCAAAGTCTTAGGTTTTTTTTATGTATAAGCAACAAACATAATAGACTATAGTAGATGTAAAAAATATTTATACTTTATTTTTCATCTCCAACTCAAAATTTTAAATTTATCCCCACTAAAAAACAAAGTTAAAAGACTATAATACATGACTTATATTTTATACAATATATGTAAAAATTAAAATTAAAAAATCAAGCTCAAATTTATTTATATTTACCATTTTCACATTGAATTAAGCTAAGTTTGATGTAAATATATTAAATATGTTTCTTCTCCATCACCAAATTTCACTTTTCTTTGTCAGTAAGCCACGGAGTTAAAGGACTATTAATGAATGACAAATAAATTATCTCTACTCGGGTAATGACTGAAATTAAATATTCAATTTCAATGTCATTTGTATTCACCATAATCACTTTGTATTATGGGATAATAGACGTAAAAAAATTCTATATTTTTCTTCTTCTCCATCACCAAAATTTTGGTTTCTCCACCTCTAAGAATCTATGTTAAGAGACTACAAGTGAATGACCGATAATTTATACATATGCATAACAATTAAAATTAAATAATCAAGCACAATATTGTTCATATTCATAATATTCACATTGACTAATTGTATATTACTTCTAAAAATATTCAATATTTTTCTTCACCATCCCAAAGTCTTAGGTTTTTTTTATGTATAAGCAACAAACATAATAGACTATAGTAGATGTAAAAAATATTTATATTTTATTTTTCATCTCCATCTCAAAATTTTAGATTTATCCCCACTAAAAAACAAAGTTAAAAGACTATAATACATGACTTATATTTTATACAATATATGTAAAAATTAAAATTAAAAAATCAAGCTCAAATTTATTTATATTTACCATTTTCACATTGAATTAAGCTAAGTTTGATGTAAATATATTAAATATGTTTCTTCTCCATCACCAAATTTCACTTTTCTTTGTCAGTAAGCCACGGAGTTAAAGGACTATTAATGAATGACAAATAAATTATCTCTACTCGGGTAATGACTGAAATTAAATATTCAATTTCAATGTCATTTGTATTCACCATAATCACTTTGTATTATGGGATAATAGACGTAAAAAAATTCTATATTTTTCTTCTTCTCCATCACCAAAATTTTGGTTTCTCCACCTCTAAGAATCTATGTTAAGAGACTACAAGTGAATGACCGATAATTTATACATATGCATAACAATTAAAATTAAATAATCAAGCACAATATTGTTCATATTCATAATATTCACATTGACTAATTGTATATTACTTCTAAAAATATTCAATATTTTTCTTCACCATCCCAAAGTCTTAGGTTTTTTTTATGTATAAGCAACAAACATAATAGACTATAGTAGATGTAAAAAATATTTATATTTTATTTTTCATCTCCATCTCAAAATTTTAGATTTATCCCCACTAAAAAACAAAGTTAAAAGACTATAATACATGACTTATATTTTATACAATATAGGTAAAAATTAAAATTAAACAATCAAGCTCAAATTTATTTATATTTACCATTTTCACATTTAATTAAGGTAAGTTTGATGTAAATAAAGTAAATATGTTTCTTCTCCATCACCAAATTTCACGTTTCTTCGTCAGTAAGCCACGGAGATGTAGGACTATTAATGAATGACAAATAAATTATATATACTCGGGTAATGACTGAAATTAAATATTCAATCTCAATGTCATTTGTATTCACCATAATCACTTTGTATTATGGGATAATAGACGTAAAAAATTTCTAAATTTTTCTTCTTCTCCATCACCAAAATTTTGGTTTCTCCACCACTAAGAATCTAAGTTAAGGGACTACAAGTGAATGACCCATAATTTATACATATGCATAACAATTAAAATTAAATAATCAAGCACAATATTGTTAATATTCATAATATTCACATTGACTTATTGTATATTACTTCTAAAAATATTCAATATTTTTCTTCACCATCCCAATGTCTTAGGTTTTTTTTATGTATAAGCAACAAACATAATAGACTATAGTAGATGTAAAAAATATTTATATTTTATTTTTCATCTCCAACTCAAAATTTTAGATTTATCCCCACTAAAAAACAAAGTTAAAAGACTATAATACACGACTTATATTTTATACAATATATGTAAAAATTAAAATTAAAAAATCAAGCTCAAATTTATTTATATTTACCATTTTCACGATGGATTAAGCTAAGTTTGATGTAAATATATTAAATATGTTTCTTCTCCATCACCAAATTTCACTTTTCTTTGTCAGTAAGCCACAGAGTTAAAGGACTATTAATGAATGTCAAATAAATTATATCTACTCGGGTAATGACTAAAATTAAATATTCAATTTCAATGTCATTTGTATTCACCATAATCACTTTGTATTATGGGATAATAGACGTAAAAAATTTCTATATTTTTCTTCTTCTCCATCACCAAAATTTTGGTTTCTCCACCTCTAAGAATCTATGTTAAGAGACTACAAGTGAATGACCCATAATTTATACATATGCATAACAATTAAAATTAAATAATCAAGCACAATATTTTTCATATTCATAATATTCACATTGACTAATTGTATATTACTTCTAAAAATATTCAATATTTTTCTTCACCATCCTAAAGTCTTAGGTTTTTTTATCTATAAGCAACAAACATAATAGACTATAGTAGATGTAAAAAATATTTATATTTTATTTTTCATCTCCATCTCAAAATTTTAGATTTATCCCCACTAAAAAACAAAGTTAAAAGACTATAATACATGACTTATATTTTATACAATATAGGTAAAAATTAAAATTAAACAATCAAGCTCAAATTTATTTATATTTACCATTTTCACATTGAATTAAGGTAAGTTTGATGTAAATAAAGTAAATATGTTTCTTCTCCATCACCAAATTTCACGTTTCTTCGTCAGTAAGCCACGGAGATGTAGGACTATTAATGAATGACAAATAAATTATATCTACTCGGGTAATGACTGAAATTAAATATTCAATCTCAATGTCATTTGTATTCACCATAATCACTTTGTATTATGGGATAATAGACGTAAAAAATTTCTATATTTTTCTTCTTCTCCATCACCAAAATTTTGGTTTCTCCACCACTAAGAATCTAAGTTAAGAGACTACAAGTGAATGAACCATAATTTATACATATGCATAACAATTAAAATTAAATAATCAAGCACAATATTGTTAATATTCATAATATTCACATTGACTTATTGTATATTACTTCTAAAAATATTCAATATTTTTCTTCACCAGCCCAATGTCTTAGGTTTTTTTTTATGTATAAGCAACAAACATAATAGACTATAGTAGATGTAAAAAATATTTATATTTTATTTTTCATCTCCAACTCAAAATTTTAGATTTATCCCCACTAAAAAACAAAGTTAAAAGACTATAATACATGACTTATATTTTATACAATATATGTAAAAATTAAAATTAAAAAATCAAGCTCAAATTTATTTATATTTACCATTTTCACATTGGATTAAGCTAAGTTTGATGTAAATATATTAAATATGTTTCTTCTCCATCACCAAATTTCACTTTTCTTTGTCAGTAAGCCACGGAGTTAAAGGACTATTAATGAATGACAAATAAATTATATCTACTCGGGTAATGACTGAAATTAAATATTCAATTTCAATGTCATTTGTATTCACCATAATCACTTTGTATTATGGGATAATAGACGTAAAAAATTTCTATATTTTTCTTCTTCTCCATCACCAAAATTTTGGTTTCTCCACCTCTAAGAATCTATGTTAAGAGACTACAAGTGAATGACCGATAATTTATACATATGCATAACAATTAAAATTAAATAATCAAGCACAATATTTTTCATATTCATAATATTCACATTGACTAATTGTATATTACTTCTAAAAATATTCAATATTTTTCTTCACCATCCCAAAGTCTTAGGTTTTTTTTATGTATAAGCAACAAACATAATAGACTATAGTAGATGTAAAAAATATTTATATTTTATTTTTCATCTCCATCTCAAAATTTTAGATTTATCCCCACTAAAAAACAAAGTTAAAAGACTATAATACATGACTTATATTTTATACAATATAGGTAAAAATTAAAATTAAACAATCAAGCTCAAATTTATTTATATTTACCATTTTCACATTGAATTAAGGTAAGTTTGATGTAAATAAAGTAAATATGTTTCTTCTCCATCACCAAATTTCATGTTTCTTCGTCAGTAAGCCACGGAGTTGTAGGACTATTAATGAATGACAAATAAATTATATCTACTCGGGTAATGACTGAAATTAAATATTCAATCTCAATGTCATTTGTATTCACCATAATCACTTTGTATTATGGGATAATAGACATAAAAAATTTCTATATTTTTCTTCTTCTCTATCACCAAAATTTTGGTTTCTCCACCACTAAGAATCTAAGTTAAGAGACTACAAGTGAATGACCCATAATTTATACATATGCATAACAATTAAAATTAAATAATCAAGCACAATATTGTTAATATTCATAATATTCACATTGACTTATTGTATATTACTTCTAAAAATATTCAATATTTTTCTTCACCATCCCAAAGTCTTAGGTTTTTTTTTATGTATAAGCAACAAACATAATAGACTATAGTAGATGTAAAAAATATTTATATTTTATTTTTCATCTCCAACTCAAAATTTTAAATTTATCCCCACTAAAAAACAAAGTTAAAAGACTATAATACATGACTTATATTTTATACAATATATGTAAAAATTAAAATTAAAAAATCAAGCTCAAATTTATTTATATTTACCATTTTCACATTGGATTAAGCTAAGTTTGATGTAAATATATTAAATATGTTTCTTCTCCATCACCAAATTTCACTTTTCTTTGTCAGTAAGCCACGGAGTTAAAGGACTATTAATGAATGACAAATAAATTATATCTACTCGGGTAATGACTGAAATTAAATATTCAATTTCAATGTCATTTGTATTCACCATAATCACTTTGTATTATGGGATAATAGACGTAAAAAATTTCTATATTTTTCTTCTTCTCCATCACCAAAATTTTGGTTTCTCCACCTCTAAGAATCTATGTTAAGAGACTACAAGTGAATGACCGATAATTTATACATATGCATAACAATTAAAATTAAATAATCAAGCACAATATTTTTCATATTCATAATATTCACATTGACTAATTGTATATTACTTCTAAAAATATTCAATATTTTTCTTCACCATCCCAAAGTCTTAGGTTTTTTTTATGTATAAGCAACAAACATAATAGACTATAGTAGATGTAAAAAATATTTATATTTTATTTTTCATCTCCATCTCAAAATTTTAGATTTATCCCCACTAAAAAACAAAGTTAAAAGACTATAATACATGACTTATATTTTATACAATATAGGTAAAAATTAAAATTAAACAATCAAGCTCAAATTTATTTATATTTACCATTTTCACATTGAATTAAGGTAAGTTTGATGTAAATAAAGTAAATATGTTTCTTCTCCATCACCAAATTTCATGTTTCTTCGTCAGTAAGCCACGGAGTTGTAGGACTATTAATGAATGACAAATAAATTATATCTACTCGGGTAATGACTGAAATTAAATATTCAATCTCAATGTCATTTGTATTCACCATAATCACTTTGTATTATGGGATAATAGACATAAAAAATTTCTATATTTTTCTTCTTCTCTATCACCAAAATTTTGGTTTCTCCACCACTAAGAATCTAAGTTAAGAGACTACAAGTGAATGACCCATAATTTATACATATGCATAACAATTAAAATTAAATAATCAAGCACAATATTGTTAATATTCATAATATTCACATTGACTTATTGTATATTACTTCTAAAAATATTCAATATTTTTCTTCACCATCCCAAAGTCTTAGGTTTTTTTTTTATGTATAAGCAACAAACATAATAGACTATAGTAGATGTAAAAAATATTTTTATTTTATTTTTCATCTCCAACTCAAAATTTAAATTTATCCCCACTAAAAAACAAAGTTAAAAGACTATAATACATGACTTATATTTTATACAATATATGTAAAATTAAAATTAAAAAATCAAGCTCAAATTTATTTATATTTACAATTTTCACATTGAATTAAGCTAAGTTTGATGTAAATATATTAAATATGTTTCTTCTCCATCACCAAATTTCACTTTTCTTTGTCAGTAAGCCACGGAGTTAAAGGACTATTAATGAATGACAATAAATTATCTCTACTCGGGTAATGACTGAAATTAAATATTCAATTTCAATGTCATTTGTATTCACCATAATCACTTTGTATTATGGGATAATAGACGTAAAAAATTTCTATATTTTTCTTCTTCTCCATCACCAAAATTTTGGTTTCTCCACCTCTAAGAATCTATGTTAAGAGACTACAAGTGAATGACCGATAATTTATACATATGCATAACAATTAAAATTAAATAATCAAGCACAATATTGTTCATATTCATAATATTCACATTGACTAATTGTATATACTTCTAAAAATATTCAATATTTTTCTTCACCATCCCAAAGTCTTAGGTTTTTTTTATGTATAAGCAACAAACATAATAGACTATAGTAGATGTAAAAAATATTTATATTTTATTTTTCATCTCCATCTCAAAATTTTAGATTTATCCCCACTAAAAAACAAAGTTAAAAGACTATAATACATGACTTATATTTTATACAATATAGGTAAAAATTAAAATTAAACAATCAACCTCAAATTTATTTATATTTACCATTTTCACATTGAATTAAGGTAAGTTTGATGTAAATAAAGTAAATATGTTTCTTCTCCATCACCAAATTTCACGTTTCTTCGTCAGTAAGCCACGGAGATGTAGGACTATTAATGAATGACAAATAAATTATATCTACTCGGGTATGACTGAATTAAATATTCAATCTCAATGTCATTTGTATTCACCATAATCACTTTGTATTATGGGATAATAGACGTAAAAAATTTCTATATTTTTCTTCTTCTCCATCACCAAAATTTTGGTTTCTCCACCACTAAGAATCTAAGTTAAGGGACTACAAGTGAATGACCCATAATTTATACATATGCATAACAATTAAAATTAAATAATCAAGCACAATATTGTTAATATTCATAATATTCACATTGACTTATTGTATATTACTTCTAAAAATATTCAATATTTTTCTTCACCGTCCCAATGTCTTAGGTTTTTTTTATGTATAAGCAACAAACATAATAGACTATAGTAGATGTAAAAATATTTATATTTATTTTTCATCTCCAACTCAAAATTTTAGATTTATCCCCACTAAAAAACAAAGTTAAAAGACTATAATACAAGACTTATATTTTATACAATATATGTAAAAATTAAAATTAAACAATCAAGCTCAAATTTATTTATATTACCATTTTCACATTGGATTAAGCTAAGTTTGATGTAAATATATTAAATATGTTTCTTCTCCATCACCAAATTTCACTTTTCTTTGTCAGTAAGCCACGGAGTTAAAGGACTATTAATGAATGACAAATAAATTATATCTACTCGGTAATGACTGAAATTAAATATTCAATTTCAATGTCATTTGTATTCACCATAATCACTTTGTATTATGGGATAATAGACATAAAAAAATTTCTATATTTTTCTTCTTCTCCATCACCAAAATTTTGGTTTCTCCACCTCTAAGAATCTATGTTAAGAGACTACAAGTGAATGACCCATAATTTATACATATGCATAACAATTAAAATTAAATAATCAAGCACAATATTGTTAATATTCATAATATTCACATTGACTTATTGTATATTACTTCTAAAAATATTCAATATTTTTCTTCACCATCCTAAAGTCTTAGGTTTTTTTATCTATAAGCAACAAACATAATAGACTATAGTAGATGTAAAAAATATTTATATTTTATTTTTCATCTCATCTCAAAATTTTAGATTTATCCCCACTAAAAAACAAAGTTAAAAGACTATAATACATGACTTATATTTTTATACAATATAGGTAAAATTAAAATTAAACAATCAAGCTCAAATTTATTTATATTTACCATTTTCACATTGAATTAAGGTAAGTTTGATGTAAATAAAGTAAATATGTTTCTTCTCCATCACCAAATTTCACGTTTCTTCGTCAGTAAGCCACGGAGATGTAGGACTATTAATGAATGACAAATAAATTATATCTACTCGGGTAATGACTGAAATTAAATATTCAATCTCAATGTCATTTGTATTCACCATAATCACTTTGTATTATGGGATAATAGACGTAAAAAATTTCTATATTTTTCTTCTTCTCCATCACCAAAATTTTGGTTTCTCCACCACTAAGAATCTAAGTTAAGAGACTACAAGTGAATGACCCATAATTTATACATATGCATAACAATTAAAATTAAATAATCAAGCATAATATTGTTAATATTCATAATATTCACATTGACTTATTGTATATTACTTCTAAAAATATTCAATATTTTTCTTCACCATCCCAATGTCTTAGGTTTTTTTTATGTATAAGCAACAAACATAATAGACTATAGTAGATGTAAAAAATATTTATATTTTATTTTTCATCTCCAACTCAAAATTTTAGATTTATCCCCACTAAAAAACAAAGTTAAAAGACTATAATACATGACTTATATTTTATACAATATATGTAAAAATTAAAATTAAAAAATCAAGCTCAAATTTATTTATATTTACCATTTTCACATTGGATTAAGCTAAGTTTGATGTAAATATATTAAATATGTTTCTTCTCCATCACCAAATTTCACTTTTCTTTGTCCGTAAGCCACGGAGTTAAAGGACTATTAATGAATGACAAATAAATTATATCTACTCGGGTAATGACTGAAATTAAATATTCAATTTCAATGTCATTTGTATTCACCATAATCACTTTGTATTATGGGATAATAGACATAAAAAATTTCTATATTTTTCTTCTTCTCCATCACCAAAATTTTGGTTTCTCCACCTCTAAGAATCTATGTTAAGAGACTACAAGTGAATGACCCATAATTTATACATATGCATAACAATTAAAATTAAATAATCAAGCACAATATTGTTAATATTCATAATATTCACATTGACTTATTGTATATTACTTCTAAAAATATTCAATATTTTTCTTCACCATCCTAAAGTCTTAGGTTTTTTTATCTATAAGCAACAAACATAATAGACTATAGTAGATGTAAAAAATATTTATATTTTATTTTTCATCTCCATCTCAAAATTTTAGATTTATCCCCACTAAAAAACAAAGTTAAAAGACTATAATACATGACTTATATTTTATACAATATAGGTAAAAATTAAAATTAAACAATCAAGCTCAAATTTATTTATATTTACCATTTTCACATTGAATTAAGGTAAGTTTGATGTAAATAAAGTAAATATGTTTCTTCTCCATCACCAAATTTCACGTTTCTTCGTCAGTAAGCCACGGAGATGTAGGACTATTAATGAATGACAAATAAATTATATCTACTCGGGTAATGACTGAAATTAAATATTCAATCTCAATGTCATTTGTATTCACCATAATCACTTTGTATTATGGGATAATAGACATAAAAAATTTCTATATTTTTCTTCTTCTCCATCACCAAAATTTTGGTTTCTCCACCTCTAAGAATCTATGTTAAGAGACTACAAGTGAATGACCCATAATTTATACATATGCATAACAATTAAAATTAAATAATCAAGCACAATATTGTTAATATTCATAATATTCACATTGACTTATTGTATATTACTTCTAAAAATATTCAATATTTTTCTTCACCATCCTAAAGTCTTAGGTTTTTTTATCTATAAGCAACAAACATAATAGACTATAGTAGATGTAAAAAATATTTATATTTTATTTTTCATCTCCATCTCAAAATTTTAGATTTATCCCCACTAAAAAACAAAGTTAAAAGACTATAATACATGACTTATATTTTATACAATATAGGTAAAAATTAAAATTAAACAATCAAGCTCAAATTTATTTATATTTACCATTTTCACATTGAATTAAGGTAAGTTTGATGTAAATAAAGTAAATATG
>CAWUDS030005179.1:0-11076 GCA_963859935.3 Lathyrus sativus | reverse complement strand
CACCAAAATTTTGGTTTATCCACCACTAAGAATCTAATTTAAGAGACTACAAGTGAATGACCCATAATTTATACATATGCATAACAATTAAAATTAAATAATCAAGCACAATATTGTTCATATTCATAATATTCACATTGACTTATTGTATATTACTTCTAAAAATATTCAATATTTTTCTTCACCATCCCAAAGTCTTAGGTTTTTTTTATCTATAAGCAACAAACATAATAGACTATAGTAGATGTAAAAAATATTTATATTTTATTTTTCATCTCCAACTCAAAATTTTAGATTTATCCCCACTAAAAATAAAGTTAAAAGATTATAATACATGACTTATATTTTATACAATATATGTAAAAATTAAAATTAAAAAATGAAGCTCAAATTTATTTATATTTACCATTTTCACATTGAATTAAGATAAGTTTGATGTAAATATATTAAATATGTTTCTTCTCCATCACCAAATTTCACTTTTCTTTGTCAGTAAGCCACAGAGTTAAAGGACTATTAATGAATGACAAATAAATTATATCTACTCGGGTAATGACTGAAATTAAATATTCAATTTCAATGTCATTTGTATTCACCATAATCACTTTGTATTATGGGATAATAGACGTAAAAAATTTCTATATTTTTCTTCTTCTCCATCACCAAAATTTTGGTTTCTCCACCTCTAAGAATCTATGTTAAGAGACTACAAGTGAATGACCGATAATTTATACATATGCATAACAATTAAAATTAAATAATCAAGCACAATATTGTTCATATACATAATATTCACATTGACTAATTGTATATTACTTCTAAAAATATTCAATATTTTTCTTCACCATCCCAAAGTCTTAGGTTTTTTTTATCTATAAGCAACAAACATAATAGACTATAGTAGATGTAAAAAATATTTATATTTTACTTTTCATCTCCATCTCAAAATTTTAGATTTATCCCCACTAAAAAACAAAGTTAAAAGACTATAATACATGACTTATATTTTATACAATATAGGTAAAAATTTAAATTAAACAATCAAGCTCAAATTTATTTATATTTACCATTTTCACATTGAATTAAGGTAAGTTTGATGTAAATAAAGTAAATATGTTTCTTCTCCATCACCAAATTTCACGTTTCTTCGTCAGTAAGCCACGGAGTTGTAGGACTATTAATGAATGACAAATAAATTATATCTACTCGGGTAATGACTGAAATTAAATATTCAATCTCAATGTCATTTGTATTCACCATAATCACTTTGTATTATGGGATAATAGACGTAAAAAATTTCTATATTTTTCTTCTTCTCCATCACCAAAATTTTGGTTTCTCCACCACTAAGAATCAAAGATAAGAGACTACAAGTGAATGACCCATAATTTATACATATGCATAACAATTAAAATTAAATAATCAAGCACAATAGTGTTCATATTCATAATATTCACATTGACTTATTGTATATTACTTCTACAAATATTCAATATTTTTCTTCGTCATCCCAAAGTCTTAGGTTTTTTATCTATAAGCAACAAACATAATAGACTACAGTAGATGTAAAAAATATTTATATTTTATTTTTCATCTCCAACTCAAAATTTTAGATTTATCCCCACTAAAAAACAAAGTTAAAAGACTATAATACATGACTTATATTTTATACAATATATGTAAAAATTAAAATTAAAAAATCAAGCTCAAATTTATTTATATTTACCATTTTCACATTGAATTAAGGTAAGTTTGATGTAAATATATTAAATATGTTTTTTCTCCATCACCAAATTTCACTTTTCTTCGTCAGTAAGCCACGGAGTTAAAGTACTATTAATGAATGACAAATAAATTATATCTACTCGGGTAATGACTGAAATTAAATATTCAATCTCAATGTCATTTGTATTCACCATAATCACTTTGTATTATGGGATAATAGACGTATAAAATTTCTATATTTTTCTTCTTCTCCATCACCAAAATTTTGGTTTCTCCACCTCTAAGAATCTAAGTTAAGAGACTTATTGTATATTACTTCTAAAAATATTCAATATTTTTCTTCACTATCCCAAAGTCTTAGGTTTTTTTTATGTATAAGCAACAAACATAATAGACTATAGTAGATGTAAAAAATATTTATATTTTATTTTTCATCTCCAACTCAAAATTTTAGATTTATCCCCACTAAAAAACAAAGTTAAAAGACTATAATACATGACTTATATTTTATACAATATAGGTAAAAATTAAAATTAAACAATCAAGCTCAAATTTATTTATATTTACCATTTTCACATTGAATTAACGTAAGTTTGATGTAAATATAGTAAATATGTTTCTTCTCCATCACAAAATTTCACTTTTCTTAGTCAGTAAGCCACGAAGTTAAAGGACTATTAATGAATAACAAATAAATTATATCTATTCGGGTAATGACTGAAATTAAATATTCAATCTCAATGTCATTTGTATTCACCATAATCACTTTGTATTATGGGATAATAGACGTATAAAATTTCTATATTTTTCTTATTCTCCATCACCAAAATTTTGGTTTCTCCACCTCTAAGAATCTAAGTTAAGATACTACAAGTGAATGACCGATAATTTATACATATGCATAACAATTAAAATTAAATAATCAAGCACAATATTGTTCATATTCATAATATTCACATTGACTTATTGTATATTACTTCTAAAAATATTCAATATTTTTTTTCACCATCCCAAAGTCTTAGGTTTTTTTTTATCTATAAGCAACAAACATAATAGACTATAGTAGATGTAAAAAATATTTATATTTTATTTTTCATCTCCATCTCAAAATTTTAGATTTATCCCCACTAACAAACAAAGTTAAAAGACTATAATACATGACTTATATTTTATACAATATAGGTAAAAATTAAAATTAAACAATCAACCTCAAATTTATTTATATTTACCATTTTCACATTGAATTAAGGTAAGTTTGATGTAAATAAGGTAAATATGTTTCTTCTCCATCACCAAATTTCATGTTTCTTCGTCGGTAAGCCACGGAGTTGTAGGACTATTAATGAATGACAAATAAATTATATCTACTCGGGTAATGACTGAAATTAAATATTCAATCTCAATGTCATTTGTATTCACCATAATCACTTTGTATTATGGGATGATAGACGTAAAAAATTTCTATATTTTTCTTCTTCTCCATCACCAAAATTTTGGTTTCTCCACCACTAAGAATCTAATTTAAGAGACTACAAGTGAATGACCCATAATTTATACATATGCATAAGAATTAAAATTAAATAATCAAGCACAATATTGTTCATATTCATAATATTCACATTGACTTATTGTATATTACTTCTAAAAATATTCAATATTTTTCTTCACCATCCCAAAGTCTTAGGTTTTTTTTATCTATAAGCAACAAACATAATAGACTATAGTAGATGTAAAAAATATTTATATTTTATTTTTCATCTCCAACTCAAAATTTTAGATTTATCCCCACTAAAAAAAAAGTTAAAAGATTATAATACATGACTTATATTTTATACAATATATGTAAAAATTAAAATTAAAAAATGAAGCTCAAATTTATTTATATTTACCATTTTCACATTGAATTAAGATAAGTTTGATGTAAATATATTAAATATGTTTCTTCTCCATCACCAAATTTCACTTTTCTTTGTCAGTAAGCCACAGAGTTAAAGGACTATTAATGAATGACAAATAAATTATATCTACTCGGGTAATGACTGAAATTAAATATTCAATTTCAATGTCATTTGTATTCACCATAATCACTTTGTATTATGGGATAATAGACGTAAAAAATTTCTATATTTTTCTTCTTCTCCATCACCAAAATTTTGGTTTCTCCACCTCTAAGAATCTATGTTAAGAGACTACAAGTGAATGACCGATAATTTATACATATGCATAACAATTAAAATTAAATAATCAAGCACAATATTGTTCATATACATAATATTCACATTGACTAATTGTATATTACTTCTAAAAATATTCAATATTTTTTTTCACCATCCCAAAGTCTTAGGTTTTTTTTATCTATAAGCAACAAACATAATAGACTATAGTAGATGTAAAAAATATTTATATTTTACTTTTCATCTCCATCTCAAAATTTTAGATTTATCCCCACTAAAAAACAAAGTTAAAAGACTATAATACATGACTTATATTTTATACAATATAGGTAAAAATTAAAATTAAACAATCAAGCTCAAATTTATTTATATTTACCATTTTCACATTGAATTAAGGTAAGTTTGATGTAAATAAAGTAAATATGTTTCTTCTCCATCACCAAATTTCACGTTTCTTCGTCAGTAAGCCACGGAGTTGTAGGACTATTAATGAATGACAAATAAATTATATCTACTCGGGTAATGACTGAAATTAAATATTCAATCTCAATGTCATTTGTATTCACCATAATCACTTTGTATTATGGGATAATAGACGTAAAAAAATTCTATATTTTTCTTCTTCTCCATCACCAAAATTTTGGTTTCTCCACCACTAAGAATCAAAGATAAGAGACTACAAGTGAATGACCCATAATTTATACATATGCATAACAATTAAAATTAAATAATCAAGCACAATAGTGTTCATATTCATAATATTCACATTGACTTATTGTATATTACTTCTACAAATATTCAATATTTTTCTTCGTCATCCCAAAGTCTTAGGTTTTTTTATCTATAAGCCACAAACATAATAGACTACAGTAGAAGTAAAAAATATTTATATTTTATTTTTCATCTCCAACTCAAAATTTTAGATTTATCCCCACTAAAAAACAAAGTTAAAAGACTATAATACATGACTTATATTTTATACAATATATGTAAAAATTAAAATTAAAAAATCAAGCTCAAATTTATTTATATTTACCATTTTCACATTGAATTAAGGTAAGTTTGATGTAAATATATTAAATATGTTTTTTCTCCATCACCAAATTTCACTTTTCTTTGTCAGTAAGCCACAGAGTTAAAGGACTATTAATGAATGACAAATAAATTATATCTACTCGGGTAATGACTGAAATTAAATATTCAATTTCAATGTCATTTGTATTCACCATAATCACTTTGTATTATGGGATAATAGACGTAAAAAATTTCTATATTTTTCTTCTTCTCCATCACCAAAATTTTGGTTTCTCCACCTCTAAGAATCTATGTTAAGAGACTACAAGTGAATGACCGATAATTTATACATATGCATAACAATTAAAACTAAATAATCAAGCACAATATTGTTCATATTCATAATATTCACATTGACTAATTGTATATTACTTCTAAAAATATTCAATATTTTTCTTCACCATCCCAAAGTCTTAGGTTTTTGTATCTATAAGCAACAAACATAATAGACTATAGTAGATGTAAAAAATATTTATATTTTACTTTTCATCTCCATCTCAAAATTTTAGATTTATCCCCACTAAAAAACAAAGTTAAAAGACTATAATACATGACTTATATTTTATACAATATAGGTAAAAATTAAAATTAAACAATCAAGCTCAAATTTATTTATATTTACCATTTTCACATTGAATTAAGGTAAGTTTGATGTAAATAAGGTAAATATGTTTCTTCTCCATCACCAAATTTCATGTTTCTTCGTCGGTAAGCCACGGAGTTGTAGGACTATTAATGAATGACAAATAAATTATATCTACTCGGGTAATGACTGAAATTAAATATTCAATCTCAATGTCATTTGTATTCACCATAATCACTTTGTATTATGGGATGATAGACGTAAAAAATTTCTATATTTTTCTTCTTCTCCATCACCAAAATTTTGGTTTCTCCACCACTAATAATCTAAGTTAAGAGACTACAAGTGAATGACCCATAATTTATACATATGCATAACAATTAAAATTAAATAATCAAGCACAATATTGTTCATATACATAATATTCACATTGACTTATTGTATATTACTTCTAAAAATATTCAATATTTTTCTTCACCATCCCAAAGTCTTAGGTTTTTTTTATCTATAAGCAACAAACATAATAGACTATAGTAGATGTAAAAAATATTTATATTTTATTTTTCATCTCCAACTCAAAATTTTAGATTTATCCCCACTAAAAAACAAAGTTAAAAGACTATAATACATGACTTATATTTTATACAATATATGTAAAAATTAAAATTAAACAATCAAGCTCAAATTTATTTATATTTACCATTTTCACATTGAATTAAGGTAAGTTTGATGTAAATAAAGTAAATATGTTTCTTCTCCATCACCAAATTTCACGTTTCTTCGTCAGTAAGCCACGGAGTTGTAGGACTATTAATGAATGACAAATAAATTATATCTACTCGGGTAATGACTGAAATTAAATATTCAATCTCAATGTCATTTGTATTCACCATAATCACTTTGTATTATGGGATAATAGACGTAAAAAAATTCTATATTTTTCTTCTTCTCCATCACCAAAATTTTGGTTTCTCCACCACTAAGAATCAAAGATAAGAGACTACAAGTGAATGACCCATAATTTATACATATGCATAACAATTAAAATTAAATAATCAAGCACAATAGTGTTCATATTCATAATATTCACATTGACTTATTGTATATTACTTCTACAAATATTCAATATTTTTCTTCGTCATCCCAAAGTCTTAGGTTTTTTTATCTATAAGCAACAAACATAATAGACTACAGTAGATGTAAAAAATATTTATATTTTATTTTTCATCTCCAACTCAAAATTTTAGATTTATCCCCACTAAAAAACAAAGTTAAAAGACTATAATACATGACTTATATTTTATACAATATATGTAAAAATTAAAATTAAAAAATCAAGCTCAAATTTATTTATATTTACCATTTTCACATTGAATTAAGGTAAGTTTGATGTAAATATATTAAATATGTTTTTTCTCCATCACCAAATTTCACTTTTCTTTGTCAGTAAGCCACAGAGTTAAAGGACTATTAATGAATGACAAATAAATTATATCTACTCGGGTAATGACTGAAATTAAATATTCAATTTCAATGTCATTTGTATTCACCATAATCACTTTGTATTATGGGATGATAGACGTAAAAAATTTCTATATTTTTCTTCTTCTCCATCACCAAAATTTTGGTTTCTCCACCTCTAAGAATCTATGTTAAGAGACTACAAGTGAATGACCGATAATTTATACATATGCATAACAATTAAAACTAAATAATCAAGCACAATATTGTTCATATTCATAATATTCACATTGACTAATTGTATATTACTTCTAAAAATATTCAATATTTTTCTTCACCATCCCAAAGTCTTAGGTTTTTTTATCTATAAGCAACAAACATAATAGACTATAGTAGATGTAAAAAATATTTATATTTTACTTTTCATCTCCATCTCAAAATTTTAGATTTATCCCCACTAAAAAACAAAGTTAAAAGACTATAATACATGACTTATATTTTATACAATATAGGTAAAAATTAAAATTAAACAATCAAGCTCAAATTTATTTATATTTACCATTTTCACATTGAATTAAGGTAAGTTTGATGTAAATAAGGTAAATATGTTTCTTCTCCATCACCAAATTTCATGTTTCTTCGTCGGTAAGCCACGGAGTTGTAGGACTATTAATGAATGACAAATAAATTATATCTACTCGGGTAATGACTGAAATTAAATATTCAATCTCAATGTCATTTGTATTCACCATAATCACTTTGTATTATGGGATGATAGACGTAAAAAATTTCTATATTTTTCTTCTTCTCCATCACCAAAATTTTGGTTTCTCCACCACTAATAATCTAAGTTAAGAGACTACAAGTGAATGACCCATAATTTATACATATGCATCACAATTAAAATTAAATAATCAAGCACAATATTGTTCATATTCATAATATTCACATTGACTTATTGTATATTACTTCTAAAAATATTCAATATTTTTCTTCACCATCCCAAAGTCTTAGGTTTTTTTTATCTATAAGCAACAAACATAATAGACTACAGTAGATGTAAAAAATATTTATATTTTATTTTTCATCTCCAACTCAAAATTTTAGATTTATCCCCACTAAAAAACAAAGTTAAAAGACTATAATACATGACTTATATTTTATACAATATATGTAAAAATTAAAATTAAAAAATCAAGCTCAAATTTATTTATATTTACCATTTTCACATTGAATTAAGGTAAGTTTGATGTAAATATATTAAATATGTTTTTTCTCCATCACCAAATTTCACTTTTCTTTGTCAGTAAGCCACAGAGTTAAAGGACTATTAATGAATGACAAATAAATTATATCTACTCGGGTAATGACTGAAATTAAATATTCAATTTCAATGTCATTTGTATTCACCATAATCACTTTGTATTATGGGATAATAGACGTAAAAAATTTCTATATTTTTCTTCTTCTCCATCACCAAAATTTTGGTTTCTCCACCTCTAAGAATCTATGTTAAGAGACTACAAGTGAATGACCGATAATTTATACATATGCATAACAATTAAAATTAAATAATCAAGCACAATATTGTTCATATTCATAATATTCACATTGACTAATTGTATATTACTTCTAAAAATATTCAATATTTTTCTTCACCATCCCAAAGTCTTAGGTTTTTTTATCTATAAGCAACAAACATAATAGACTATAGTAGATGTAAAAAATATTTATATTTTACTTTTCATCTCCATCTCAAAATTTTAGATTTATCCCCACTAAAAAACAAAGTTAAAAGACTATAATACATGACTTATATTTTATACAATATAGGTAAAAATTAAAATTAAACAATCAAGCTCAAATTTATTTATATTTACCATTTTCACATTGAATTAAGGTAAGTTTGATGTAAATAAGGTAAATATGTTTCTTCTCCATCACCAAATTTCATGTTTCTTCGTCGGTAAGCCACGGAGTTGTAGGACTATTAATGAATGACAAATAAATTATATCTACTCGGGTAATGACTGAAATTAAATATTCAATCTCAATGTCATTTGTATTCACCATAATCACTTTGTATTATGGGATGATAGACGTAAAAAATTTCTATATTTTTCTTCTTCTCCATCACCAAAATTTTGGTTTCTCCACCACTAATAATCTAAGTTAAGAGACTACAAGTGAATGACCCATAATTTATACATATGCATCACAATTAAAATTAAATAATCAAGCACAATATTGTTCATATTCATAATATTCACATTGACTTATTGTATATTACTTCTAAAAATATTCAATATTTTTCTTCACCATCCCAAAGTCTTAGGTTTTTTTTATCTATAAGCAACAAACATAATAGACTACAGTAGATGTAAAAAATATTTATATTTTATTTTTCATCTCCAACTCAAAATTTTAGATTTATCCCCACTAAAAAACAAAGTTAAAAGACTATAATACATGACTTATATTTTATACAATATATGTAAAAATTAAAATTAAAAAATCAAGCTCAAATTTATTTATATTTACCATTTTCACATTGAATTAAGGTAAGTTTGATGTAAATATATTAAATATGTTTTTTCTCCATCACCAAATTTCACTTTTCTTTGTCAGTAAGCCACAGAGTTAAAGGACTATTAATGAATGACAAATAAATTATATCTACTCGGGTAATGACTGAAATTAAATATTCAATTTCAATGTCATTTGTATTCACCATAATCACTTTGTATTATGGGATAATAGACGTAAAAAATTTCTATATTTTTCTTCTTCTCCATCACCAAAATTTTGGTTTCTCCACCTCTAAGAATCTATGTTAAGAGACTACAAGTGAATGACCGATAATTTATACATATGCATAACAATTAAAATTAAATAATCAAGCACAATATTGTTCATATTCATAATATTCACATTGACTAATTGTATATTACTTCTAAAAATATTCAATATTTTTCTTCACCATCCCAAAGTCTTAGGTTTTTTTATCTATAAGCAACAAACATAATAGACTATAGTAGATGTAAAAAATATTTATATTTTACTTTTCATCTCCATCTCAAAATTTTAGATTTATCCCCACTAAAAAACAAAGTTAAAAGACTATAATACATGACTTATATTTTATACAATATAGGTAAAAATTAAAATTAAACAATCAAGCTCAAATTTATTTATATTTACCATTTTCACATTGAATTAAGGTAAGTTTGATGTAAATAAGGTAAATATGTTTCTTCTCCATCACCAAATTTCATGTTTCTTCGTCGGTAAGCCACGGAGTTGTAGGACTATTAATGAATGACAAATAAATTATATCTACTCGGGTAATGACTGAAATTAAATATTCAATCTCAATGTCATTTGTATTCACCATAATCACTTTGTATTATGGGATGATAGACGTAAAAAATTTCTATATTTTTCTTCTTCTCCATCACCAAAATTTTGGTTTCTCCACCACTAATAATCTAAGTTAAGAGACTACAAGTGAATGACCCATAATTTATACATATGCATCACAATTAAAATTAAATAATCAAGCACAATATTGTTCATATTCATAATATTCACATTGACTTATTGTATATTACTTCTAAAAATATTCAATATTTTTCTTCACCATCCCAAAGTCTTAGGTTTTTTTTATCTATAAGCAACAAACATAATAGACTACAGTAGATGTAAAAAATATTTATATTTTATTTTTCATCTCCAACTCAAAATTTTAGATTTATCCCCACTAAAAAACAAAGTTAAAAGACTATAATACATGACTTATATTTTATACAATATATGTAAAAATTAAAATTAAAAAATCAAGCTCAAATTTATTTATATTTACCATTTTCACATTGAATTAAGGTAAGTTTGATGTAAATATATTAAATATGTTTTTTCTCCATCACCAAATTTCACTTTTCTTTGTCAGTAAGCCACAGAGTTAAAGGACTATTAATGAATGACAAATAAATTATATCTACTCGGGTAATGACTGAAATTAAATATTCAATTTCAATGTCATTTGTATTCACCATAATC